>JAXGGA010002534.1:0-119843 GCA_038373865.1 Uloborus plumipes
CCGCAATCGCAACTGAACACTCCCTACATCACAATCAGAAAACTAAAGTCCCCTCACTCGAAAGAAAAGCATAACTCGGACGGAGGAGGGAATTCCGTTGGGCTGAGCTTCCGGACACGAGAAGCATTCAAATTGATTCTAAAGTCGTTTTTCTTGTACTGCTCGGAATTTCAATCCATCTTGCTGAGTTACCCTAGAGAGCAGGGTTTCCCGATTTTTTTTGCTCCGTAGACCACTTATCGAGTTTTTCAGTTTCTGGTGGACCCCCGTCCAAGAGGTCGTTCCAAAACTAGTCAGGCACTGGAATAATTTAACTCCAGAGTTCCAAAATCGCGAATTAGACAGTCAATTTCCATTAGAGATGTTCGAAAACAATTAGATGACAGCAAGATATATGGTAAGATAAGGAGATAAATCCAAAATTTACTTAACAGTATGAGGGCTCTTTTAATATTGATTTTTTAAACAACCATAAACTTCTTTAACGTCCAGTAACTTTCCAAAAGATTCATTTTTACAGTTTGACTGCTGCTGTTACGCTCCAGATGCTGAACATGCTTCTAGTCCACTGTTAAAGCACAGATAGCTACAGTGGGATAAATTTTATTTTATAGTATATAATAATAGTGGATACAGCTAAATTTATAGTAATAAACTGTAAAAATTGCTAATTTTACAGTAATATATCTAAAATTGCTCATTTTACAGTACGAAATTGGAAAATTGCTAGTTTTACAGCAATAAACTGTAAAATTGCATTGAACCGTTCAAGCAACCTTTCTCCACCTAATAACTTTTTAGTGAACCATCCGAAGTGAATAAAAAATTTTTTGTTCGAAAGAATCTCGGAGAGGCTCATTCCCATACTTCGCTTTTTGATTTAAACCATTTTTCGTTCAATGTTGAACCGTTCAGAAAAAAATTTAACATTAGCGCCTACGGGAAAACTTAAGTTGAATGTTGATCCTGAACTTAAAGGCGGACTTCCTTCAAATTAACTTTGTTTGAAAATGGTTTTGATAAATAATGTATGTAAAGTTCTTTTCTGAATAATCTTCTGTGAGGTCTCTGATACCGACTCCGACTCCGCAAACATGGGGGAAATACAGGAATTAAAAAAAATATGACTGACTGCGCAGACGATTTTTTGATTATTTATTTATTTGTTTTGTTTATTTATTTATTTTTTTTGCAGACTTTTTTTTTATTCACGAGAACATTTTATTCTTTATTTATATTTAACAACTGGCAACGGATTAAAAATGAAATTCGAGACATTTTATGAACAAACGAGTTTGTTTTTTTTTTTTTCTTTCTTTGATAAAATGTATTTTGATATTCTTTGTACTTTTATTTATTTTTATTTTTTTTTACATTTTTATTTTATTTATTTTATTTTTTTTATTTTTTTTGAAAACGATTGAGGCATTTTTTCTACGGAAGAACTATAACAGTTACATTCTTTAAAAGGTGAAACAAAACTTTATTCGTTTATTTACTTTTTACGTGTCTATTTCATCTGATAAGAGGGGTATATTTTGCTTTTAGAAATCAGCTTTAAGTGCTAAAAAGGTAATGACATAATTTTCAGTCTCAGATAATCAAGAGAATGTTGATCAGATGCTAGAATGCCGATGTCGATGTGCGGGAAAGTAGGCTCGTTTAGTTCTTGACAGAACTTCTTGTTTTTTTTTTTTTTTTTTTTTTTTTTTTTGGAGGTTGTGATCTTTTCTTCTACCTATGTAGATACTAACTTCATGTCTTGTTCTTGTTCTAATAAATTGTTTTTGTTTCACTGGTGCAATGTTTTATCTGTTTATATAATATTCCTACGCATTTTAATGTTTTATACTCTGAAAATCGAAATAAAATCATACTGTGCTTTCAATTATCATACACACGGGTTTTATTTATTCAATCTTATTTTGAGTAAACAGAATCTTGAAAATTTTTGAAGAATGGATTACAATTCCTACTTAAAATGAGCTAGCTACTTCAGCTTCAAAAGTTTTTATCTCTTGTTTCTCTAAGTGCTGGTTAAATCTTTTTGACTCTATTTTGCCTGAAGAATTTTTGTTATACTTGTACTTCTGAAGTGTTTTCACCTGAAAGCACTTTACATATTGTTTACAAAAATTAGTAAAGATAAAATTTTACGGACTTCATTTAATAAGAGCTTCTTTTTCAATTTTCTTCCAGTTAATTCTTTGGATGATCGATAAATAGGCAGCTATGAGTAAAATGCCCTAGATTTTACTCAAAATTTCCGCTACGTGTTGTTCAAACTGTATGCAGAAATTGATTCTTCGAATAATTATGCTTGGTCGGAATCTTTCCTTAAATTTATTAATTCATTTAGAATTAAAAATGCATTACATTACTCCAACAAGATGGTGCTGATTTATGTATAAATATGCAAGAAATGTAAATCAAACTAAGGCTTTTGGCTAATTGCTCATAGAATTCAGTACTCTAGTCATTCTCGAATATGAACTGCAATTTTGATTAAACTTCTTGAAAATAACTGTTCCATTCCGAGAATCAAAATTCATCAACATTTATATTAATTATAATTCAAAGCTCAATTTAATGCTAAATCAAACGGCATTTTTCCCTCAGGCGAGTAACGGGACAAGAAGACACGCATTTATGAAAAGCATTTGCATTTAGAGACTCAATACTCACAAAGAGGTGTATGTACTAATTTGGCGTACGTGAAAAGAATGAGCGATGTGTATCGAGTCCGCATTGGGTTTTCATCTACACTAGTGCTTTTCAACCTTTTTTACCCTACGGCACACTTACTAGTTTTCTCGATCCTCACACTGAATTAAATTTCATAATGTTCATATGGAAATTGTTTTCATCACTCACTAATGAAAACCATCTTTTCAATATACATAGAACAAACAGTGTAACTAACGAAGAGTATTTAACATTATTTAAATATTTTAGGTGCTTTATAAACTATTTCAAAGATAGAAACTGAATTAAAGTTTATTATAAATTTCAGTGCTCATTTCGGGGACTGCCTTGAGGAACTAACTAAGGGGTCTTTTTCATTCATCTTTATCTAGGGAAAAGCTACATGAAATTTTCAAAATCTGTGAGACACCGTTGAAACTGAGGGTTGTACTAATTGAGTTGTTTAAGATCAAAACCCATTAAGTCCACTTTTTATTAAAAATAATTTTATTTAAAAAAAATATATATGTTTAAAAGTTCCTTTACAAACAACTTAAAGCCAACAAAACAAAAAACACTGAATCCCAGAAAAAAGTGAGTATGAAGGAAGGGTTTAAGTCAAAACCCTTTAGCGTCACAGTTCCAAAGGCGAGACAACGGATTTTGAGAGATGTAGATATTACTGGTTTTGATTCTAAACAACTCAAATAAGGATGCCATATGTACTCCTTAAAGATGCCATTTTTGGCTTGAAGTCACATAAGGGTGGTACATTGAGGAGGCAAAATGGCACATTTAAGGGGCTGCTGCTGGTGTTACGAGCATTTTACCTAAACGCTACCGTATGCAGCCGGTATTTTTAACAATGTACGAACCTTTAGTACGGCAAACCAGTGCTTCACCACTAAGCCAAAACGACCTCAAAGATCATTGGCAAAGTTGAATTACATGCTGTCTGACCGTATGCCATATCCTAGCCTAGAGAATTTACTTCATATGTATACTAGTGAAACGCACGTTTGGTGAGTCACCCTCTCTGAGAGTTTCTAAAAAGCGTAATACCTCACGTTTGCGTACTAAATAGGACACAGTGGTAAAAACTTTTACAAGGAAATGACATTCAGACATAGTAAGCATTTCTTCTGTATTGTTTATTTGAGCAGCGACTCCAAGACAAGGGTTCGAGCATGAAACCGTCTAAAAACGTCTAGTACCCTAAACAGTTTCGTGATATCATAATAGAAAAAATTGGGGTAACCGTCGCAAACCACTGCAACCTGTAAACACGGTTAATACGACCAGGGCCCGATCAAGATGTCGGGAGGCACTAGGGAAAACTTTTCCAGGGGAGCCCTGTTGACAAACTCTACTTTAACCTAAAACAATTTTATACAATCGGGGCCTCTAAAATGCCGGACCCAAGGCAACTATCTAGTAGATCTATTGAGCAACCAGGCCTTGCATACGATAAGAAAATTCTAAACTCCTCACTTAAAATTTGTTAGAATATAAATATTTACGTATTGTATGCATTTATTCCAAATTCCATTATCTCAATTGGAACCCGTTTATTTGCAACAAAACCCTATACCGCGAAAGTACTCAAAACTTTATTAGTTGAAGAGAAACACTTCTAATTTCACCTTTCTATTACATGCCAATGATAGATCAAGATTTTGGATAAATACATCACGCAAGGAGCGTATTAAATACTTAAGTTTTCAAGCATTTATAGATGGCAGTGTTTTTTGAGTTCAAGCCAAAAATAAATAAGACGCAAGAAGAAAAAAAAAAGAGGATTCTGCAGAACCAAACGGTCTAGAACTTGGATTTCGATTACCGTTAAATTTATCGATACCGTTTCTATTTACAGCTTAATGAGAGCTTAGCATGCTTACGTAATGAGATGCCGCACGTCACTGAAAGCTTAAGATTGTTTTCAATGATTATTATAGTCGGAAACAAGATTTATTTATAACACGATGGTTAAAAATAAAGCTTTGGAAATTCGCTGGTTATTTCATACCTAAAATGAAATGAAATTATATTTGTGTGATGCCTTGCTGCATTGCGGGTAATGCTTTCCAGTGACATTTCCAGTGACATGAAACGTAAATATTTTAATTATTGACATCCCTACACTGCAACAAATGAATTGTTGTTTTTACACTATAATTCTAGAAGCAGAGGTTCCAATTTAAAACCAAAATGCACAGTAATAAACTGCAAAACAAGCAATTTTACAGTTTCTTACTGTAAATTAAGAAATGTAACAGTTTATTGCAGTAAAATTTAGCTGTATTATACAGTGAAAGCAACAGTATAATACTGGCAGCAGAGGTTCCAGTTTAAAACTGTAAAATGCACGGTCATAAACTGCTAAATTAGCTGTTTTACAGTTTCGTGGTGGAAGGAGAATCGTGTAATACTTGTGAACAGCTTGCATTATTCGTGACACTATGAATGCCGTGTTTGATATTTTTGGAATATTTTAAGTTTTGGTTTTAAAAATAAGTTTGACATAGTCTAACTTGTAATGGTAATTTATTCGCATCATTTATTCTTAGTTTTAAATTATTTTATGTTACTTTGTAAGGCTTCAAAAATATACCGCTAACTTCACAATCATTCTTAAAATGACTCATGTAATGGTGGTCTGTTTTCGTCACAAATATGCTGTATACAAGAAAACTCTTCAGCTAATCGTTTCCTTATTGATGCATTTTTGAAACAGATCTTTCTTTGCCAATTAAAAAAATAAATTTAAAAACAACGATATAACACTCTCCTTTTTTAATGAAAAAATCTTCATGTTTTCGTGCTGTATACATTAACTGCCACTTATTAGTACTAGATACTTAATGTTTCTCCATACGTGTGACCAAAAAAGCACAGTTCTTTGATTTCTGCACATCTTTCTAGATTCCAATTTTATTTTATTTTAACTTTATAATTAAGTTTAATCAAAAACTCATTGAAAACGTTTCTGTAATTTATAAATTCTTAAACTAAAAAACCTTTGTGTATACTGCACTGACGCAGAAATCAAACCAAACATTTAAAGGGACAAGTGGATAAAGGTGATATGCAACATTTGAATTTTACCGATTTACACAAATTCAAATTAGTGTGTGCTCAATTGTGTTTACTCACAAATGCAATTGAAGGGGGATATGTGAATAAAAGTGATTTGTGAATTTTTTTTTAAATTTCTGCAAAACGCTTTCAAAAAAAATTATTACCTAATCACCTTAATCCATGGTAAAAAGTATTTTTTTCCAAAATTGTCACACATTACTTTTATCCACTTGCCCCTTCATTTGCAATAAGTTTTCATGACGAGTTTTGTTGGTATCTCAGGAAACTCCTTCTTCAAAAAACCACCTATGAGGAAAAACTAATAGTTTTCCTTTTACGTAAGAAGAAACTCTTAGCAGTTCCTAAACACAAGTGTGAAATATTTTTTTACAAGCGTTTACCTTGCCTCAATTTGAGCACATTCATTTGTAAAAATAATTCCCAAAAATTTAAAAGAAAATTGAAAATTGATAGCATAATTTATTGCAATATTTCTTTGAAATAAGTTTCTTAAACTGTGCTTATTAGTTTTAAGAAAATAGTGTTACTAAAAGCATCTTTTACACAAAAGGGTACTATACTAACCTATTACGATTTTTTTACGGAAAAGTATTAAAAGATATTTGTTCCGCTTTTTTGGAGTACGAAGCACACAAAATATACTAAGCAAAATTAATTACTTTTAAACGTACTAATTATGCTCTTATTTTAAAAAATGCTGCTCCAAAGAAACTCAAAACAGGTCATTTTGATTGTATTAGAAAAATATACATGAATAAACATGTTATTCAATTTTATAACTGCATCAGAACGAATTCACTTTTGCTAATGAAAAAAAAAGTTTCATGATTTTTTTCTATCTCTTCGAATCAGCGGGAAAAAAAACTGAAGGCAACCGCTTTAGGCAGTTTAAATTCCAATTCCATCAATGAAGCGTCCAAAATGTATGAAAATGCTTACATTCTCCAAGAATTTCATTCTTTCATTGTTCGATTTAAACTTTCATCTAAGAGATTCCTAAACTTTACTTCACCAAAGTATTTTAATCAATAAAAGTTTCTTTTCTCTTGTCAAGTATTTGAAATTAAAGTTTTAATTTTGTGGAGAATTCAACAAATTGGCAAAAGGTTGAATGCATTTTTTATACATATAAATGTAAAGTTAGCTGCATTCTTCTGTAATTTTGTATTTTGTAAGAAACTTTTAAATATGAACGATTAGAGTTGACATTTCTTAAACTTCCACACGATGTTTAAAACAGATAACTGTCAAGTTTTTGAAGATATGCAAAAAATACAACAAAATATTTATTCCCTTCTAAAATTTCAAAGCGGTGATGCTAACAATGCTTTCAGAGGTTTTCTTTCTTTCTCCTTTTTAGCCTACTTTCCCGTTAAAAATAAAAGAAAGACGAAAAAAGTAGTAAAAGTAGCTTAAGGGTCATTCCACGTCAGTTCACCCGGTCATGTAACCCATGTCCTCGGATTTTGATAAAATTTGGTGTATTTAATACTTTTATGGTGGTAAGTAACCATATGAATTCTTTTGCCCATATGTGACCTGGTTTTTGTTTTACAGGCCGTCAAACTTTTCAAAAAATTGCATTTTCTGTCAACCGCTAAGCCTAATCTGCATGTATACGTATCTCTTCAGTAAATTGTGACGGGTGCAGAAATCTTTCAATATTTCCAAAAATTCTCAGATATGTTGCTGAAAGTATGAGGATTTAATAAAAAAATACTTGAAATTTATATAATATAATTTTGTTTGAATAAAATTTGAATAAACTACGACAAGCATTTTTTTTCTTGTGCAAAACATGAGTTTACTTAAGTGGCATTTCACGAAAAGGCGGAGGTCCTATTCAATAATGGAAGCATTCGAAATGAGCCTGAAGGTGTGTTCTATCATTGCAAAGAATAAAATTAGTGGTTTTTTTCGTTTTCTTGTTGCTGTTGCACAATATACACATTTCAGTATCAAAATTTTTGAAAAAAAGTTCTAGTCATTTTCCTAACCTAAATTTCACTGAAAAGCAAACATACCTTTATTTTTAAGTGTATTTACAGCCCTATTATGCTACTTAAAAATCATCTTAATCCCTTATTAAGCAGAAAGAAAAGTGAGAAATAATTTATGACTCCCAAATTCAGTTGTTAAGTTCAGAAAAATATCAGATGTAGAAAAAAGATGTGCAAAACATGAATTTACTTTAGTAGCTTTTTATGAAGAGGCGGAGGTCATATTCAATAATAGAAGCATTCGAAATAAACCTAAAGGTGTGTTCTATCATTGCAAAGAATAAAATTAGTGGCTTTTTTTCGTTTTCTTGTTGCTATTGCACAATATACACATTTCAGTACCAACATTTTTGAAAAAAGTTCTAGTCATTTTTCTAACTTAATTTACAATATTTTTTGCGTAAAAGAAGCATTGTTCATGCTTTTGTAGCATAAAAACGTATTATATTTAGTTTTAATGAATTATAATTGTATTGAATGTGCGAAGAATAGATAGGATAGCACAATCTTTAAAGTAAAGATAATAATTAAAAATGTGAGTTTCTGAATATTATCGGATTGTTTGTCTTTGAAGTGTTTGTGTGATCCTGTTTTCAGCAAATTTAAGGAATATACTGTTTGGTATTTTAACGCTCAACCTTCCTTGCATTTGCGCATGTATCAGGTCTCTTCTTATTTTATCAAAATATGGGTCATAGTGATAAGAGGGATAAAGAATGTGAGTGGATTTTCTATTTTGGTTTGTTTGTTTTTCATTGGATTCGCTTATCAGGAAGGTTGGTTTGCGCTGATAAATAATAATAGGAGATAATTAAAAAGCTAGAGCCCCGGACAGACATAATTCAATAAAAATAAACTAGAAATTTCAGCATCCAGTTAAGAGCAAATACAGCTTTCGACACTTGCTATTGGAGTTTAAAAGAAAAAAATTGAAAATTTTTAAGTAAGTGACTATGCTGGATTTGAAGCAAGACTATCTTTTACCTAAGAAAGGACTATTATCTTTACTATAACCAAGAAATGGTAAGATGTTAGATGAAATAACTACGTCAAACGGTCCGTAACATAAGATTCTGGAAGATGTTACTATTCTCTTCAAAAGGAGATTGAATATGTACAAAATAAGTATTCCGAATATTTCATGATAACTTTACTTCAACAAGTATTGTCCGACGTCGGAAATGCAAGGAAGGTCGAGCGTTAAAATATCAAACAGAATATTCCTTAAATTTGTTGAAAACAGGATCACACAAACACTTCAAAGACAAACAATCTGATAATATTCGGAAACTCATATTTTTCATAGTTATTTTTTCTTCAAAGACAGTGCTATCCTATCTCTTCTTCGCACATTCAATACAATTATAAATCATTAAAAATAAATATAATACGTTTTTATGCTACAAAAGCATGAGCTATGCTTCTTTTACACAAAAAATATTGAAAAATAAGTTAGGAAATAACTAGAACTTTTTTCAAAAATGTTGGTACTGAAATGTATATATTGTGCAATAGCAAAAAAAAAAAAAAAAGAAAAAAAAAACGAAAAAAGCCACTAATTCTGTTCTTTGCAATGATAGAACACACCTTTAGGTTTATTTCGAATGCTTCTAATATTGAATATGACCTCCGCCTCTTCATAAAAAGCTACTAAAGTGAATTCATGTTTTGCACATCTTTTTTCTACATTTGATATTTTTCTGAACTTAACAACTGAATTTGGGAGTAATAAATTATTTCTCACTTTTCTTTCTGCTTAATAAGGGATTAAGATGTTTTTTAAGTATCATAATAGGGCTGTAAATACACTTAAAAATAAAGGTATGTTTGCTTTTCAGTGAAATTTAGGTTAGGAAAATGACTGGAACTTTTTTTCAAAAATTTTGATACTGAAATGTGTATATTGTGCAACAGCAACAAGAAAACGAAAAAAACCACTAATTTTATTCTTTGCAATGATAGAACACACCTTCAGGCTCATTTCGAATGCTTCCATTATTGAATAGGACTTCCGCCTTTTCGTGAAATGCCACTTAAGTAAACTCATGTTTTGCACAAGAAAAAAAATGCTTGTCGTAGTTTATTCAAATTTTATTCAAACAAAATTATTTTTTTTTAATTTCAAGTATTTTTTTATTAAATCCTCATACTTTCAGCAACATATCTGAGAATTTTTGGAAATATTGAACGATTTCTGCACCCGTCACAATTTACTGAAGAGATACGTATACATGCAGATTAGGCTTAACGGTTGACAGAAAATGCAATTTTTTGAAAAGTTTGACGACCTGTAAAACAAAAACCAGATCACATATGGGCAAAAGAATTCATATGGTTACTTACCACCATAAAAATATTAAATACACCAAGTTTTATCAAAATCCGAGGACATGGGTTACAAAATCCCGTTTTCCTGGGTGATTTGACATGGATTGACCCTTAATGCAGCTAAAAAATATCGCCAAGTCCAAAAAATATCGCCAAGTTAAAAAAATAATAAGGTAAAATGAATATCGAAAAGTTAAAAATTTGAAAGTAGGGTATTGAGATGGGGAATTTGTGTGTCGGTCGGTCGGTCGGTCCGCCCCCCCCCCCCCCCCACAATAACTTTTGAATGAACATTCCGATTTGGACAAACTTTTTTTTGTTCGAAAGATCTTTTCAATGATACTTCTTCCCCTATTTACATTTCCGATTTGAACAATTTTTCGTTCAAACATTGAACCGCTCAAGCAATCTGCCACCCCTAATAACTTTTGAGTGAACAGTGCGACTTAAAAAAACTTTTTTTTTTTTGTTCGAAGGATCTCAGCAAGGATACTTCATTACCGTATTTAAATCTTCAATCTGAACATTTTTTCTTTCAACATTGAACCGTTCAAGCAACCTTACCCCACCTAATAACTTCTGAGTGAACCATCTGAATGGAATAAACTTTTTTTTTTTTTTTTTTTTGCTTGAAAGATCTCGGAGAGGCTCATTCCCATATTTCGCTTTTTGATTTGAACCATTTTTCGTTCAATATTGAACCGCTCAGAAAAAAAAAATAACATTACCGCCTACGGGGAATTTAAGTTGAATGTTGATCATGAACTTAAAGTCGCATTTCCTTCAAACTAACTTTGTAAGAAAATGGTTTTGAAAAATAATGTTTGTAAAGTACTTTTCTGAATAATCTACTGTGAGGACTCTGATTCAGACTCCGACTCCGCAAACAGAGGTGGCGCTAGGACTTGCCCGACGGGGGGTTAAGCTTGCCCGACAGGGGGGCACCGATGTAATTTAAAAATGTATCCCCCCCCCTCCGTCCCCAGTCTTTTAATTTTTTTGATGCATAAGTAAAAAAAGTATTCATTTTTACCGTAAAGCTAAAATTAAAACCAGAAAACTAAAAAATGAGCATTGAAACTAAATAAAAGCATAATAATGTACTTTATACAATTTTTATTTTCCAAAAGAATTTCAGATACCTAAAACAAAAATGTTAAATAGTAAAGAAAGCGAAAATTTTGAAAACAGGCTAGTTCTATGAATGCAGGGCCTCCGCTCCCACTTACCCCGTAGTTCTTAGGCGGCTGGTGAACCTACAAAGTGGGGGGGGGGGGTCAAAAGAAATGTTTGTGGGGAGTGGAGGTGTGAAGTCAGCCCCTCCAGAAGTTTTTTTTTTTTTGTAAAATTGGGTTATATTATTGTATTTTAACATTACTGATTAAATGACCTCTAAAAAATACGGAATATAGTCAGAAAACTCAACCAGGCCATATATGACTCATTCCCCCTTACGGTTCAAAATTCCATTTTTATGAAATAACTTGAAAAAAGTTGGAATTTTCAGCTTGTTATTGGCATTTTCTTCTTTTATTTTGGTGAAATAAATCGTTTTTCAATCGATCATTACTTTTTAACCATGGAAAATGAGGTTATACTTTACTGTTAGAAGTGAGGAGGCCCCCTTGCCCCCCTGTACGAGCCGCCTATTTTCTTAAGAGTTATGATTTTAAAATGAAAAGTAAATATGATGAGGAATTTTTATGCTGAAATACAAGATAATTATGTAGACTTGAAAGGAATTCATAGTTCAGCTACAAAAACTGCAAAAGTTGGTAACTATGTATTTTAAACTTATATCAGAGAAAGTTATAAAGTGGCATGTATGTAGCTCTAATTTTTGTAATTTGAAAGAAAGAATGGAAATAGCTTGATTCAGATAATATTGGAATTATTACTGAGTATGAAGTGATAACAATTCTCTCTCAGCCAAGTTTAAATAAATGCTGTCATGTATAGTGTTTACACTTCATTTTTTCGACCTATAATGTTTGTTAAGTTATCAAAATTGATCTTAATAAAGTATATTATGTTCCTTTGACACTACTTTATAGGAATGTTGGATGGAAGGTTCAAAACCAAAAGGTCCACGAACAGAAGATCCACGTCCAAAAGGTCCGAAGTATAGAAGCCCGCGGACCCTTTGGACGTGGATCTTTTGGTTTTGGACCTTTTAGCAGGATCCCACTTTATAGATATGGCACTACAATACATAGGTTAAGGCTTTCAATAAATTTTCAGATGTAATTGTTTAGTTTTTGTTTTATAATTTTCCATCAAACAGAAATGTCAGTATATGTATCACAAATGAATGAATTTACAAAAAATATTACATGGTAAAAATTTCCTCTTTTATCAGAAAGACCCTTTTTTAGATCAGCGTTCTTAACCGGGTCCGTAGACCGCACGGACCGCAGAAAATGTAACTATCCTTGAGATTTTGATCATCCACCTTAAAAAAGTTTCACTCGAGAGAGAGAGAGAAAGAAAGATATCAATAATAATACTAATAATACCCTATATACGACGATATTTTCGTTAATATCGTGAGTCGTGATTAATTTTCTTGCTTTTCCATGATTTTCAGCTATGTTAATTAGTTATATCTGATTATTGAAACAGTCACTTTTGTTAGTCTTAAACTTTTTTTCGTAACTTCTTTTATATTAAGTAAGGTTTCATTTATATATTAATTAATTCATTCGTTTATTTTATTATTGTGTAAAAAAAAGAGAAAAACCGCAGCCATTCATAACATTTTTCACTCGAAAGTTTTTTTTTCCCTTTAAGTCGAAAAAAAAAACATGTTTTATCGATCCGCAAGTGAAGGACCCTCCCCCTCAAAAAAAAGAGGAGAAAAAGACAAGAAAAGAAGAACATCACCGGTCCTTGTTTTGTTCAAAAACTCTTGACGGTCAGCTGGTCAAAAAAGGTCGAGAACCGCTATTTTAGATTACCTTGCTTCAAATTTAAATAAAAGGTGGGTGACCTCTTTTCCTTTTAGTATGGGTTGAGTGGGACACTTATGCGATCTTTTTTAAATAATCACTAAAACAGCAAAGTATTATTTTAGAAAATAATGGTGGACTTTTGTTCATTTATAACGTCCAAGATAAAACAAGTCAATAAGTTAAAATTCTTGTGTTTTAAAACTTTTATATAAGGCTTCAAAAACGAACTGTTCTAAAAAGCGGTCCCACTTATCCCAAGCAAATTGAAAGGCAAAGCTCCGTCATTACTTTAAATAAAACAATAAGTTCTTACCTCTGTGATGCAGAAATTAATTTTTAATTTGAGCTGCACTTTCTTCTTCATATACGAGTTCGCGCCTAACTCATCACACATAATTTTAGGTTGTGTCGTGCCAATAGTTAAAACCCGACACCATTCCATATGGTCAACAGACACAGTGAAAGCAGCGCTATTGAAGAGATTCGTCCGAGGTTCTTCTAGACCTCCCCGTCCCCATCCCACATTTCCTTTGAAAATTTCCGACAGCCTTAATTGTCACCGCGCCGATCAGGGTTGCGCGCCGATAGGCTTTTAGGGCTTTTAGGACAAAAACAGGGCCATTGAAAGGAGCCCTGGGACAAAAAGTAGTTACAATCACCCAGAGCCTAAGAACAGGACAATGACCACCTGCAAAGTCGACGACTGCTCAGCGCCCAACCCTGCTCAGCGGCGACCTGCAAAGGCGACGATGACAGGAAGTCATTAGGAAGGGGCAATTCAGGCGATTTATTGGCTTGTCACCATCGGATAGTCATCGGAAAGTGTCTCTTCTCAAATGTCAATGAATGTTTGTTTAAAACATGCTGCTAGCGATTTTCGAGTGTGGTCTGGGAAAAAAAATAACATTTCTCCTTTTTAACCTGAACAAAAGTAACTTTCCCCAAAACTACGCCTAAAAGGATGCAGCAAGATGAGGACCGATAATGATGGCGTTCCACCAAAGACTCTAATGAAGATGTTTTAGATTTTTTTTTTTAAATATTTTATTGGGTTGATAGATTGTTTTTTTACATTTCTGTCGGAGCCAGTAAACTTTTCGGCAGTCGATTTCTTTGTTGTCGGGAAAATTTCCCCGACGAACTAGGAATTTTCCCCGACGGGGGGGCAAGACGCTTTCGACGGGGGGGCAATTGCCCCCCGCTGCCCCCCACCTAGCGCCGCCACTGCCCGCAAACATGGCGGAAATGCAGGCTCAGAAAAAAAATGACTGGACTGTGCAGACGATTTTTTGTTTATTTATTCATTTGTTTTCATTTTTATTTATTATTATTATTTTTTTTTTTTTTTAGCAGACGATTATTTTTGTAACAAAAATTTTTCATTCACGAGAACATTTTATTCTTTATTTATATTTAACAACTGGCAACGGATTAAAAGTGAAATTCGAGACATTTTATTAACGGACGAGTTTTTTTTTTCTTTTTTTTTTCTTTCTTTGATAAAATGTGTTTTGATGCTCTTTGTACTTTTATTTATTTATTTATTTATTTTATTATTATTATTATTATTTTTTTTTTTGAAAACAATGGAGGATTTTTTCTACGGAGGAACTGCAACAGTTGCACTCTTTAAAAGGTGCGACAAAGCTTTATTTATTCGTTAATTACTTTTTACGTGTCTATTTCATCTGATGAGAAGGGTATATTTTGCTTTTCGAAATCAGCTCTATGTGCTAAAAAGGTATGTTTGACATAATTTTCAGTTTCAGATAATCAAGAGAATAATGATCAGATGCGAGAATGCCGATGTAGATGTACGGGGAAGTAGGCTCGTTTAGTTCTTGACAGAACTTCTTGTTTTAATTTATTTTTTATACGGAACGCTGAATATGTTAAGATAAATAATGGATGCAAACGTAATTTGGACCAGAGGAAAGGTTAAATTTAGATCGACGTCGTAAGATATAAATTTTCTTAAAGGCGTTCTGATTTTTTATGCTTGCTACGTAAATTTAATTTTTTTTAAAAAAAGTCATCTATATATATAAAAGAAAGTCGTGTTAGTTACACTACTTATAACTCAAGAACGGCTGTACCGATATGGCTAAAAATTGGTGGGTAGGTAGCTTAGAGCCAGGAGACGGACATAGGCTATAATTTATATGTGTCAGTTACATAAATAGAAAAACTGTCTTATTGACTAAGCCTTTTTACAAAGCCTTTTTTGACACCTCCATGGCTGAGCGACATAAAGCACACGTTCTGGCAGGTTCCGGAACGCAGTAAACAGGTTGTAAGTTAGCGGTGCGTTGAGTGTTATTTGACTTTTTTGTGAAATAAATTATAAACAAACGCGTTACTTCCCTTGAAATTTATATGTGATAAGCTGTCAGAAACGATTGCTCATTCCTAGGATCCCGATGATCCCAACCGATATGCCGTTTGAATTTAAAAGACTTCAATTTCCGATCCGTCTTGCATTTGTCATGACCTTTAACAAATCACAAGGCCAATCCTTAAAAGTTTGTGGTTTGAATCTAGAACATCACTGTTTTTCCCATGGTCAATTATATGTGGCATGTTTACGGGTCGGAATACCATATGCGTTGTTTCTTTTTGCGCCTGACAAAAAATGTTGTGCATCACAAGGTACTTTAGTGAAGAGCAACCTATGTACTAAAATACAGAAACAATAATGAATGATTAGTATAGGTACTTAATCTTTTTGTATTTTCTAATAATAAAAAACTTAATAAATTCAAAAATTTTCTTATTTATTGCCTTTAAGGCAGAACAGAGTTCGCCGGGTCAGCTAGTTTCTTATATAATCAAAAAAATTACTTTTCTTCAATTACCCTCCTCAATTTTACCATACTGACCCTGCTAGAGTTTCTTTTCAGACAGATCCGAGTTTAGCACAGTGAGATATCATTAAAACTCTCTTGCTGTTAGCCTTCTACAGTAGAGTTTCATTTTTAAACTACAGTATTATACTTCTCCGGTAATTCTCCATTCAACAGGGTTTCCTAAAAAATGAATCAACGAGATGTTCCCCTGCAAGTAGCTAGGAACGCGGAAGCGTCCCGTCCGCCAAGAAAGCCAAATGCGCCAAGAAAACCAAAAGCGCCGCCAAGATAACCGAATGTCCGTAAGAAAAATGTTGAAGACTCGACTAAAAACTATTTACACAACAAAACAAGTTGGGATTTTCACCCCTTTGTTCTCATCCCCATAAAAATTTCAAAGGTTTATTTTTGGCACACTCAATCTCTAGTCGCCCCTGACGAAGTATACTAAAGCAAAATTCTCTAGACCATCAGGCGGGACTGATTACCTAAAAGGCTCGGGAAGTTTGAGCTTCCCCTCAGAATTTTCAGAGCGCTCAAAGTTGACAGAGAAACTGCTTAAAAAATCCAGTTCCTGCTTTTTAATTCAGTTTTAAAGAGAACTGGTTTAATAAAATTTGGCCCAGTTGTGTTAAAATGCACTTTTATAGTAATTTTGGGAAGCGATAAATCTGATTCAACAACAAACCACCCTCAGTTGCCGAAAAATAGTACAAGCGTGTATGATGTGCACAATTTTTATGAGTTTAGAAAGGAGGGAGGGGAGGATGACGGGAAATCAACTTATATCTGAATTTTTGCCGGGCCATTTCTAGAAAAATTTCCCTAAACAAAAGCAAAGGGCCACTGAAATGAGGTTGAGCTTTCCTAACTTCAGAGGTTAATCGGGTCCTGCCATCAGTGGGAGAGGTAAGAAATGTTAGAAAACCCGCTATTTTTTGGATTCATCGTGTTTTACTTTGGCAAGGCTACAGCCCAAACGGAAACACGGATTTAGCTTACATTTTGCTAACACATTCCTCATGCCCCAAGGTCGTGCATGTGCATGTTGTGCCAGTAACCGACCTGGGGGATTTGATCCTCCAGCTAGCTTGATTATTTCTCTAAACCATACCGATGATTTCTAATGAAGATGAAACTGCAGTATCTGGATGACATAATCGAGCTGACAATGTATTTCATGTAGTGGCAGATAAATTAGATCTTCTATTCGAATTTCTATTCTCATATTTTAAATTTGTTAAATTTTACCCATTTGTATGCTTAAAGTCTTATCTCTACTACTCTATCTTATCAAAATTAAAAGAAAATGGCTATTTTGTGACAAAAAAAAATTTGAGCTTTTTGGATTTTTTTAAAATTTCGAAGACCCTCCTATGTGAATTCTAGTTCATCAAGGAGCCTCTGTGCCAAGTTTGATGAAAATCCGACGAAAGCTGGATTTGTATAAGGAACAAACAAATATATATACAAATACATACATACATCCATTTGTATATATATAGATTCCATGATATCCTCTCTCATTTGCATTAAACTTGAGTTCTACGTGTTAGAAAACTTTTACTTTATTTAAATTAAGTTCTCCGATACTATTCCGTTCATGTTCATCAAAAAGGATCCATACTAACGACATAAAATATTTCCGTCTTTCTATGCCATCAATATTGCACAAATAGAGGACTATTATTACTGCGATCGATCGTTGAAGTTGGGCAGCAGTCCGTGAAATAAAGAGCTTATCTCTCGAGAGAGTGTTTCCAGTAGCAGATATGACAATAATAGCAGCACTGCCCGTTCGTTAGCCGTTGGAATAGCTTCCCGAACTCTGGTGCAGTGCTTGTACTTTGCATACGTCTTAGTTAAAGGAGGGTTCGCTGTTGTGTTATCATTTGAAAATTCACGTTCTGAACTGGATACCTAATTTCAATCACTGCGTTTTTGACCACTAGAGTTTGAATGCAAAAAACTTTTTTCAATGAAAATTTCGTTCCAGTTATGAGAAAGAATCATTGTGCATAATGCATCAATAAAGGTCTTAAATTAGTACATAAGACACCCCCACCGTCCAGGGACGCATACAGCTATAGTTTTTAAGAGGGGCCAGTGAAAAGTAAAAAGTGCCTCCCCCATTCTTTTTTTTTTTTTTCTCTTAAGGTTCCATTAAAATGCTTTTAGAGCGCCTTAAAAGCCAATTAATCTACTTTAACGCACAAAAATGTGCACTAATTTATTTCAAATGTAGTAGTGAATCAATTTTCTTATTACTTTAAGCCAATTAACTATTAAATCTTATACAATTTCAACAAAATGGTATAATAACGCACGGTATTACTTTAGAAACATTGACACAATAATTGAAACTAGAGGTTTTTAAGATAGTATAATCACTTCATTATATAAAAGAAAAATTAATGAATGATTTGCGATATTATGTACGCCTGAATTTCGAAACTAGGGAGTTCTATGTATTCTTTCGCACGAATCGTGGACTGTAATATTGCTTGTGTATCAAACCAAGTTGATTTTATTAAAATATGCTTTGTTTGTATTTTAAGAAACAGATTAAGAAATTTTGCTTATGCTATAGAGAAATAAATAAAAAACAGTTGATTGGTATGTTTCAAATATTTTTTTTTCTCTTTCGCAGGTACAAGATCCTCCTACCCCCCCCCCCCCCCCACACACACACACAAGCACACTCACACACACAAAAGGAAAAAAGGAATCCGCTGTTGTCTTAGCTTCAAATTAGTAGCTACTCTGGTGCAGATTAATAATACTGATGATTATGATATTGTTTGAATATTTTTTAAAATTTTTAGGGTACCATGCTATCAATTAGCAACTTTTACTTACTAGTCACTCCCTCCTTTCATCCTTAAATCAATACTAAATCAGTTTCAAAACTCCAGTATTAATACATATTGAACATTAATACTTTGTGACTATAAAAAGTGAATTGCTTGTATAAATGTATATGCTCAGGTCTGGTAGAAATTCCCATACAAACTTTCAATCACTCATTAAATATTTTTCATACCATATATCTCATGATGACACGCCATTTCCTTATACATTCGGGTATTCATTATGTAAGTTTGGTACAGTAGATTCTACATCAAAACTGCTGCCAAAAGTTTCCCGAGAATAAATTCCAACCACGACATTTCATTTTCCAATTACTCCGGCAATTTCATCTCTGAAGGTCTCTTGTATTTCTTAGTATCCATTAGTCTGTATTGAACATAAAACATGTTTGTCTTTTTTTTTTTTTTTTTTTTTTTTTTGAACTAATTTTATCTGACATGATAAAATCAATACATCCGCAAGCGACCTCCAACGAATTTCTTATACTAAATTCAAAATTCAAACAGAAAAATAAGTCCTTTTTTAGCATGATTCGTTGACTTAAAAATATTTTATCGATTTCTGTTAAATAACAAAGGAAAAAAATGACATATTAAGTACACTTAAGCGAATTCGTTCCAAGTTGTGCGGTGCATTTTAATGCATCTCCGACGAAGTTAAGCTTCAAACAGTAAAGAAAGCCTTTTCTACAACATGATTTATTGACTTGTAAGTATTTCACCTAAATCTATTAAACAACAAAGAGAAAAATTTGTCCTATTAAGTACATTTAAGCGAGTTCGTTTCAATTCATACGTTCTTGAAGCTTTCTCTCCGGCAGATATGTTATGATCAAGTGCTAGTTCCAATTGCCATTGATGAATTCCTGAATTGTATTCAGCTTGACCGTGTAGCAAAATGGTAAGTTTTAAAGAATTTGTGAGCTTTTTAAGTGCTTGTTTTATCCTCTTTGCTGTTATTTTTCAGGTAGCCGGAAGATTGCAATAAGCATATTTTTCAAGATTTTTTTTAATAAATAGAAATTGAATGCTAAGACTTTTGTCTTACATAGTTAAGTAAAATTTAATTACTATTGATATTTACTATAATACATACTACTTCAAAGATACATTTTATATTTATCTTCTTCTACCTTTATAACAGTAGTAGAAAAACTATACATTTCTTTGAAGGTAAAAAATTAATTACGAATTTCTGAAAATACTTTTATAAGAATATTAGTTTCTCTGGATCTATTCCATTGGATTTCTTTTTATATATTTTCTTAAGCATTTTAAAAAAAATATGCTATTTCAAAATTCAATTTTCCCAATTTACGTTTTTTATTTTTCTTGCCGCACTGGTCTGAAATGTTTTTATTTCACTGAAAAAATATATACAGAAAACATGCAAAAGAAACTATTCTAAAAACATTCACAATTATCCTAATGAAGATATACATAATTGATACTTATTTATAAGATTTATTCAGCTCACGTATACTGAGAATGCATCACTAATTCTGAGTTCACAAACATTTCCCAAAAACAAATTATTTCTTCTTTCATCATATGACTTATTCATGATAGCATTTATACACTTAAGTGTTCAATGGAAATGTCCACAGAAAATGCCCGCAGGAAAACCGTATTTTTAAAGCGTTTACACTTATTTCTGACTTATTTCAGATGTTTAAGATTCCAACATTCATCCAAAGGACTTGTGGTGAATATAAAACTCTCGAGTTCCATCACTCTTCACTTCCAATTTAAAATGATTTTATACGAGGTAGAAAGTAGATTTTTTTTTCCGTCAATGAATTTGAATAGGAATCACGTACATAGAGTTTTTTTTCCTGCAAATATCTTCCGTTTTAAAGACATTCAGTTTAAGTGGGGAAAAAAATCTCAGAGTTTACAGTCTGCATATTGGATTTCTTCAGAAAACTCTATCTTAATTAGGCATTTTTTGCTATTTAGTAACCTGGGGCTGTTAAATTTGATTATGTTGCATCAACTGTAGTCTGGATGCTTCCATCTCAAAGGTTAGTTTTTATTGGGGAAAATAGCAAAAAAAAAGTTAATAAAATTTGACAAAAACATTCGAGTAAATATTTTTATTGGTTATTCGTTGAAAAGAAATGATTCTGGCGTTTTTTCTGTCAAATTGAATCGGTAGTTTGAAGAAGGAAACGAAGACCAAAATTTCAAGATTGGGTTTTTTCGTGATTGTATATCTCCTACTGTGGATACATATGTTAGTGAAAAGAAAAGAACAAAAACCAGCCTCCAACATTGATTGACGCAGCATTTAAATCTATGTGAGTTGGAAGAAAGGAGCAAGTCCGGTCTTAGTTCCCTTCTTCCAACTAATTAAGCAAACCTATGGCTAGGGAGCAGCACTGTTGCCGTGAATCTTTATCACTCGGTTGGACAACAAATTCTATCATAACCTATATATTTTGTTTTGATAAAAAATTCAGTTTTGAAATTTCTTAGTGAAAGTTCTCAAATATGTAAATCCAGCAGCTGTAACTTTGAGTTTGATAGTAATTCTAGTGATTCTAGTGATCATGCTCAGCCTCCTAGAAAGAAGAGGGGTGTGAGAAACACTGATAAGTACCAAAGAAATGTCCAAAAGCAGAGTCGTTTACATGGTGTTGAATACACGAGTACCACTACTGGCAGTAGAGTGGATGCCAAAAGCTATGGTCTTCAAGATATCAACTTTCAGACATTTGGAGTATTCTTTACCCTCAGGATACGTTATAGCTGCGCATTGCGCAATTCATCGACATCTTCTGCAAACATTCCTTCAAGTTGGAGAAACCTAATGCTGGTGACATTCACTTGCCTACAGATCAAGCTTACAACTCCAAAATTCCGATGAATTCATTGAAAATGAAAGATGTTGCAACAATAGTTCAATACATACTGGACCAATACAAAGCATTCTATGAAACTGTCTTTACTTGGCCATCTCTTGGTGGCAATGCTGATGAAAGTGATGATGAATGGATTATTAAAACTTCTTATGTGAGGAGTTATCTGTGTGAGGAGTAACTAATGTTTAACATTTAATAAACTATGTTTTGATTATTTTGTTGTCCTAATCATTTTTTTTTTAATTTTGTTACAATACTCTTTCATTAATTTAAACATCAATAACACTGTAGAGAAGTAAAAGAAAGATAAGCACTATCTGTCGTAAAATTAAGGAAACTCTAAACTTTCATTTAGTAGTTCTTTTGATCGCTGTTGACAATGCCATTGGCGTCAGATGATGCTAAAATGGAGAGATCGCTCAAAAAAGTGTTTTATGTAATCGGGTACGGCCTCCAAGGAACCCTAAACTCCCTCTTGCGATTTCTTCTTTTGCTGATACGTTAACGATATGGTGTTTCGACCACCTCTACCAGCTAGTATTGATGATTAAAAACAAATTTTTTAACTTGTGTTTTTTTTTTTTTTTTTTTTGAAACACCCTGTATATTTTTTAAAAGAATGCAAGCATTCGAACTGGTTCAGTAACAATTTTTTAATGCATTTTAAAAAGTGAGAACAAATTTCCATAAAATGTTATTACAAAATATTTTCAAGTGTGGAATTTGGCCCAACTGTGTTGCAATATACTTTCATCATATTTTATTGATTTGGTGAAGCAATAAATTTGTGATCCAACAACTATAACCCCCCTTGTTGCCTGTTAACTACAGAGTCAACAAAAAGCAATGTATAAAATTTCTATATGTCGGGGCAAGAAGGGATTGACTTTAATCTGAGTTCTACTGGGCTACTTTGGGAAATAAAACTAGTAATATTAGTGAGTTATACTTCTAAAAATTGGAGGAGGGATGTGCCGGAATGAAGCTTAGCCTACCCTAACTTCAGGGGTTAATCAGGTCTTAGATGTAAGACAGCGAAAATGTTCTGTTGTTTGCTGTAATTAGGCGAAAATCAGGAACGTAGTTGGTGAAAATTCAAACTTGCTAAGCAAAGGGATAAATTTTGGAATCATTATGCATTTATCACTCTTAAAGGCTTAAATTATTACAGTCTGAACGCGTTACGCACGTAATGTCACGTTCACTATCGTTTGATCCTATTGAAATAGTGACAACACGCTCAGTTCCACGTTTTTAAAACGTTCGGTAAACGTTGTCGAATACATTATCTCACGTTCATGAGCTCGGAGTACTAATAAAAATATCAGCACTCTCCATTAACAAAAGAAGCGGATTTACATGAATAAACATTCAGCTGAGCTTTCCTCGTTCAAACATTAAAAATAGTTAAAGTCGGTCAAATCATCATTTAGCCATTCATTTAGGGTTAGATTTTTGTTAATCAATTTTCATAGCAATTTGCAGGGGGCATGGTTCCATTAGTTTTATTTATTTGTTCATTTATTTTAGAAAGATTTTTTAACAGAAAGTTGCTTGGTTCTTTTTTTTCCTGTATTTATACGCACACTAAAAAATGAATGTTCTAGTTTTAGGGTAATAAAATGTTAATTTTATAGTAATATACTGTAAAATTGCTACTGTTACAGTAATAAACTGTAAAATTGCTAATTTAGCAGATTAGCACCTTGCATTTTACAGTTTTAAACTAGAACCTCTGCTGCCAGTATTACACTGTTGTTTTTACAGTATAATGCAGCTAAATTTTACGGCGATAAACTAAAATTTCCAACTTTACAGTAAGAAACTAAAATTGTTAGTTTTACAGATTATTACTGTGCATTTTACAGATTTAAATTGGAACCTCGGCTGCCAGTATTATACTGTAAAAACAACAGTTCATTTTTTGCAGCGTACTAGGTATATACTGTGCACACACACACCTTAAAAAATCATGCGTAAAATTTCCAACGTATACAGTTCCACTAATTGATATTATTAATATTATTTTATCAACTGTGCACACATTTGAAGCTTTGTGACGAAAGTAGGGTATAATACTGTGATGCACAGGAATCTTAAAGTATATTACAGTTTGTATTATCAAACTTAAAAAAAAATCCTTGAAGTGCTAACATCGTTAATTTCCGAGCACTTCATTTTATATTAGAAACTTAAAATCTTCTATAATTTCAAATACAAACAAGCTTTGTTGAAAAATAATAATAATAATAAATAAGAAAAACGAAAAAAAAAAAATCTCAATATTTTTGCTTTTTCTTACCCGGCCATTAGTATCACTGTAAATATTCCATAAAGCTTTTCGTAAAAATATTGAGTTTGATAAACTGTAATAACATACACAAGTAACAATGAATTATATTTATACACACTTAACAATGTCTAAAACAACATGCTTATAAATAAATTTTCTTTCCAAAAATCATTCATAAACACCAAACATCTCGGCAGTTTGTTACCAAATAGTAAAGAAACGTCTGGATCGATTTCCGAGTACCTTCCCTTTCACTCTCGCTCTTAATGTTTTGCTCATCGATTGGACGTAAATAGCATGATATTATCATCGTAATCAATTGTTTAAAACGCATGAAATGCTAAACACGCAAGAAAGTACTCAATTGCTTCCTTGTCACAATTTCGTAAGAAACTGAATTCGTTTTGGAGATTACTTCAATGCTAAGAAAATGTGGCTTACTTTGCTCATTCGCGTCTACATTCATACCAAGCATCCCTAGCCCAATACTACAATGATAAGAAGTGATTTTCCATACCTTAATTGAATTCCCTTCAAAATTGGCACAACCCGTTAAGCAATTATCAAATCTTTACTAAATATATACGACAGTTACTGCAAGACGGGATACAAACTTTCAGCACTACAGATTGCTTGATCTTATTTTTTTTTTTTTTTTTTAATGCTTTTACATTTTTAGATATTACGATTTTAGATATTTCTACATTTTTGCATTTTCCCTTCTGGATATTTATGTTTTACATTTTGAATTTCTGTAATTTATATTTTTACATTTTATATTTTAACATTTTACCTTCTTACATTTCATTTTATTACAGTTTGCCATTTTATGTTTAACTTTTTTCTGATTTGCCTCCCGTCGTGTGTCTGTATTGAATGCACCATACACGCACCTTCTAGTCAATTATTTTTTTCTGTTCAAAAGCTATTGCTGTAAATAAAAATTTAAGGAAAAGTACCAAATTTGAGAGTCATACTATAAAATAATTTTAAAAATCGAAGGAAAAATTCAACAAATTCAAGAAAACACAACAGTTATCGTTCACACGATACAACAGATGAAGTAAAAAATGTCTGCTTTATTTTTTTTTTTTTTTTTTTTTTTTGAATTGGATACCGTCGGACCCGGTAGTAGCAAAAACAGCGCGATGATGCAACGTGCGTGGCAGATTCGTGAGAAATTCTGCAGGCAACTTCTTGGTGGAGAAAAAAAAATATAGAAAAAAAATTTTAAGTTTCACCAAACGAATATTTGTACTTTGTTGAACCGTATTTTCTGAAATATAATCTACAAGTAGCATGTACTTGTAGTTTAGAAGTTTTTTTTATTTTTTCCACTGAAGTATTTCTCGGAGTCAATTTGAGGTATATGAGTAATTTAATGTCTGACTTAACAGACTATTTTTGAATTTTTAATGAACTTCACAGTCTGCTTGAGAAACTTCTAGTGCCAGGCTGTGGAATATACTCATTCCAAAAAAAAAAATAAGAAGAACTAATGTAGTACATTCAAACATCATTAATTAACTTTCAGTCAAACAAAAAATAAATGATTTTTTTTTTCTTATCCTGACTAATCAATTTTATTCCCACTTTGCTTCTTAAAATGACGGATAAGATAGAAATACAAAATTCATTGCCAATTTTTTAACGAAAATTGAGGGATAATTCGCGTATTTTGGAATTATGAAACTAAATGAAGCATTATTGAGTAAAATTACAGTAACAAAAGTGCTAAATGTTGACATAAGTATTAATTCATTGAACCAGAACTTATTTACAAAAGTTTAAAATATGCATTGAAAAAAAATGAAACCTAAAACTTACCTAGCTTTACTGTGCGTCAATTTCAAACATTGCATATTTCTCGGTGTTTTTTTTTTTTCTTTTTACCAATATCTTTCCTTAAAAATTTGTTTCTCAGTTTTCTTCTATCCTCCTTCACTTAATTATTTTTCCCATGAGGCGGAATGACAGAATAATGTCAAATAACTTGTTTCAAGTAGATTAACTAAATTTATAGTTTTTTGTTACTCAAACTCAAGTGCTCTTGAATAAAATGTTGGTAAAATAAGCAATGTGAAGTTAGGTTTTTGTTGCTCTTATTAAGAAAAAAAAACTAGTTAAAAACATGCACCAGTAAAATGAATAATTTAGTGGACGAAATTTATTAATGGAAAACCAAGTAATTCCAACCATGATAATTCAAAGCAGACTGCAATTCTTGTTACAAGACATTTTTTTTTTTTTTGAACAATATTTTAGTTGTTTGTCTTGCTTATCTATTTGTATATTTTGAAAAATTAAGACTGATTTAAAATTTTAATTTTCCTTGAAGTATTTCTTAGCTGCCAATCATTTTTTTTATTTTCGAACTAACTAAATATTTGGGATAAAACTGAAATTTTAATTTTAAAAGGGACTTCATCAATCACTTGAACCTGAATCACCTGTGCCTGGTTTTCAATAACATGATTGTTATGAAGACATGCCATTTACACGCTGTAGTTAATCGCTATATTTGGAGATGGCACCCATAAATGAGAGACTAAAAAGCTTTGCAACAGAAACTTCCAAAGCAAAAGATTTCTTTTTATAGTTAATACTAAAAAAGGAAATTATAAAGTTTATGTCTTTTTCTCAAAGATATAAATTTTATAGGGTGAGTTCTGGTAAGTGCGTACCCTTTTTTTCAAAGTTCATGTTCTCAAGGATGCTGCTCTGTTGAAAAATATTGTACACTTACAATTTTTCTTTAGTTTTCTTTCCAGATCCTTTACTAAGATTTTCATGCATATAATATGTCAAATAAATCATAAGCATAGGTTTTGTGACCTGGTTTATGACACCTATTCTAAGGTACGCACTTTCCCTACCTAGCGGGGTAAGTGCGTCCACCTTATATTATGTGAATATGAGCAAGAAAAAGCTTCTGGCACATATTAAATATGTTAGGTAATTGCCTTGGGATAATTCTTAATACTAGAGATCAGCACTTGCTTGCATGGATGAAACGCAATCAGTGATATCCCACGTGTCTTGCGAACAACTGTGATTTGAAGATTGAGAGAGTTGTGTCTGTGATTCTTCTTTTGTCCTTTTAATAGGACAAAGTGAGCAAATATAAGTTGTTTTTATTTAGAAATAATCACTTATAGTCTACATAGTTTATTTTGGTTTAATACATCAATCAGTCTGTGTTTCAGCGAGTGTTTGCACTTACCCCTTCTTAAATGTAAGACAGGCGCGTAGCGAGAGGGGGCTGAGGGGGCTTCAGCCCACCCCGAAATTTTAGCTCTCGGTTGTGGTTTCGATTAGGACTATGCTCCTTGTTTCGATGAAAAATCAGAAAATGTGTCACCGCAAATAGTGGAAAGGCTAGAAGGCTTAATTTAGTGCTCTAATTAAAATCCAAAGTGTGTACTTTTTTTAGAATGTTATTAAAGAAATTAAGCACCCTGATAGATTTTTAACTACAGTGAACTCTCACTTATGGGGCCAACAGAAAAAGGCGCATAAGTGAAAGAGACGTATAAGTGAACAAGCCTATTTAAAAGACTAAAACGCAACATAGGTTCTAATGAGAGAATGAATTATAATGTTTCTATATAGACGAAGGATATATTACTACGGTTGGCAATTATTGTAATGTAACTACAATGATAAAGAGAAAACAAAAATTGTAGCATACCTAATTACAAATTATTCCCTTCAAAACGATCCATAATAGGCAATTGTCTCTCTCCGAACTCTAGTTCATGTGGAAAAAATGCTTTCCGTGAACAATACAGGCAAAAGATTAAAGAGGAAAGTGAAGAAAATGCTTGTTTTTTTTTATAAAATAACTATTATTTTTTTACATTTTACAGAAAATTCGGCGCATAAGTGAAATATTGATATTTAGAGCGACGCATAAACGAAACATACTATCATATTTTTGCTATGGAATGTGCTGGGACCATTTAAAATCGTCGTACGAGTGAAAAAAGCGCATAAATGAGGCGGCGTATAAGTGAGAGTTCACTGTAATTCCTGACGATTCAACAATATTGTGTCGTCATTCCAGAAAAAAATTCGGATCTCTTTTATTCTCCGTTTTTAAGCAAAAAAAAACTTTGTAAATACATTTTTAAAGTGTGACAATCTTTTAAGAAGTTTTCGCTATGTTCGCTAGAAATTTTGTTTGTTTATGCTCAACTCCCATTCCTATTCCTTTCGTGTTTGTTTATTCTTCTCCAGAAAATCCGTCAGGGCTTAAGAACATTTTCAGGTGTGTTGCTATTTATCAAAATTATTATTCATAAATATATAAATTAATTACTACTGCTGGTGCTGTTATTTTACCTACTTTTTACTCAATACTTTTTCATAAAAAATAATGTTACTATGTTTTTACATGTTTTTATTGATTTGTGTCGATAAAACTGTCTCACCGAAAAATTTAAGTTAAGTTTATCTAAAATTGATTTAGTATTTAGTGAACTTCCCGTACAGTTTTTCTTTGCTTGCACGTAATGGCTTTGATGAATTTCACTTTTTTAATAGTTCAAAATGAATTGTTTATTTCTAATAAATTCTGATGTTATAATTATAACGTAGTTGATGTGAAGGAAAGTTAGAAAATTAGCAAATAAATTAGGCAAAAAACAGCCCCCACGGACACGACAAGGAAAGGGGGGAAGGGGGTTTATAGTCGTAATAAATATTAAATGTATACGGATTAGCCACGGGGGGAAATTCTAACTGCACCACGGTCAGCTCTCCCCGAAAAAAAATCCTGGCTACGCTACTGATGTAAGATGAGACATGTGCGTCCAATAGCGTTGTTGTAAGTGCGTACCCCTGTGATTTTCTTTAATTCTATTTGTATGGTAGATTGTTAGGTGACCTGAGTGAACAATTCCTTTTTTTTTTAATAAATACGGTTTAAAAATATTTTTCTTATTAGAATCAGCAGCAGTAAGAAAAGACACAAAATAAAGAGCAAAAAAAGAAAATAATTGATCATGATAACTTGTACTTTTTTTTCTTGTACATTGAAATAGTTTTTCACAAGGTGTGTTTAATTTTCTTAAATATAATTTAATCATTACTCCACCTTCGTTTTTTGAATCAGTTGGTTCCTTATTTAGTGTTTCACTTCATTTTATTGCTTTATTTGTCATTCTGGTTTAAATTAAGTATAGCTTATAATCGCTATTTTCAACGAAAAATTTACTAACTGATATCTAAAAGCCAATATATTTCAGAGATAATGAATAAAATTGAAATCTGATGCCGCATTCAATGTAAATATAAATACTTGATGGAAATGACGTCAGATTTATAATCAGCTTATAAAAGAGTTATAAGCAAAATTAAAGGTGAATTACAAGAGTCGGATTTTCCAGGTAATGTACACACTTGCCTCATCATAATGGTACGCACTTGCT
This sequence comes from Uloborus plumipes, assembly GCA_038373865.1. Classification (NCBI taxonomy): domain Eukaryota; kingdom Metazoa; phylum Arthropoda; class Arachnida; order Araneae; family Uloboridae; genus Uloborus; species Uloborus plumipes. The sequence goes on from JAXGGA010002534.1 coordinate 29,369, forward strand.
TCGCATAATAGTACGCATATGCCTTATAATAACGGTACGCACTTGCCCCATCATAATGGTACGCACTTACCCCCACCTTACTTTAAAGAAAGGGAAAGTGCGTACCGTCATATAAACACATTTTAGTTAGAGTATTTGATCAAAATACCCCATGTATGCTATTAATAGCCATTACTCAAAGGAAACAAGTTGCATTTATTGACTTCAATTGCTTGGTATGGCTACAAGAGAAACTGAAACAAAACCTTCTCAATCTTTACTTTAGAGTTTTTTTGAAGACATTTAAGTTGTCTCTGATTGCGTTTCGTCTATTGAATCCAGGCCTGAATTCTACCTATTGAAATTATCATTAGACAGTTATCTAACATAGTCGATGTGTTGCAAAAGCCATTTCAGGACAGTGTTCATGGAATTCCCGGTGGACGCACTTACCCCGTGGACGCACTTACCAGAACTCACCCTAATTTATTTAAACGAAATAAATGTATGCAATACACCGGCAATACGTATATGAATAAATATATAAAAAATAAGTATATAAAATAAGTATAAATAAATATATTTGAACTTTGATGTACAGTGTTTTCATTGTACTATTTCGTTGTTTTCTACTTTAAAATCTTACCACTACTTTGAGATCTGTTTCTCTGGCATAATTATGAGAACTCAAAGATCGCCTTTTTATAGAAAAGGCATGTAGAGTAAACAATGTGGAAATCACTTTTTCATGTAATAGTTCTGCACCTTAGAACCAGACTAACGTAAGTCCATTTTCGTCATTTTTCGGTAGAGGAGAAAAACGATTGTCGAATACATCGTTTTTCCCCTCTACCGAAAAATGACGAAAATGGACTTACGTTAGTCTGGTTCTGAGGTACAGAGTTCTTGATTACTAATACAGGCAGTGTAAAAATTGTGCAATAATGGGCATTTGTGTGAACATGAAAACAGTAGCGATAAAACAAATTCGAAAGATGCAACTTGCTTCTTTTATGATAGAAAGTTCTCTGAAGACACTATAGTAGGGGATTAGCTAACTTGGCAGCATTGTAGAAGCTACAGCAGCCGTATCACATAATTTCACCAATTTCGCAACATTTCTGATGTATCACAGTCCGCTCCTTCTCTGGTTTGCCATAACTGGCTATTATTCTCTCAACCTCGGGAAATATTACAGGCAAAGAGATACACGAAAATTTTTGCTTGTTTTCCGAGTACAACAAATTTAATGACTTTTGACATCCAAATAATTCACGAAAGGCTGGAAATGAGATTTCAAAGTCGAAATTTTTACGCAACAAATAAGAATCTATAAACACTAATCCAGTACTTTTCTGTTACGGGAGGGCGATGTCATGCATTTTGAATCTCACCGATTGTTTTGCATTTTATTCATTTTCGCCATTATTTGTTTAGCGACTCCATGTGTTATTTTGTCATTCTAATAAATATTTAAACAAAGATGGCCATCAAATAAAACAAGACTCAGAATCAATTAAAATGAAAAATTATTTGCTAGCTAATTAAAATAAGCCGTTAAAACGCAGAATAAACTAACAAATGAAACAAGCTCTCAAATAACGGGAAACAATTCGACCCGTCAAGTAAATATACTTAAATAGACTTGAATGCCAAATTATAAAATAGTCGCCAAGAAATTAACTTTTTATTTTGTCATTTATTATCCAAACAGTTTTCTTTCTCGGCGGAGATTATTCAATTGTTGCAGTAAAGTTTAAAGGCCGAACTCTCGTCAAGCGAACTGAGAATTTTACTGGTCAGAAAATAAGGTGACGTAAAATTAAGCTTGTCCTACATTTTTCTTAAAAACACAAAATATTATGCTTTAACACGTTTACTGCCAAGCTACAAAGCATATACTAGATTAGGAGTTGGGCTAGCCAATCTACATATGATGAGAGAGTTAGGATTTTATGGTACCTTCACCGAAGTCAAATATCTCTACTTCTGCCCGAGTAGGACATCTACGCTCAAATATGTATGTAAACCGCAAATCCAGGAACTACAAGCTAACTCGAAGTGGACTCAACAGCTAACTTCACATACCACAAGTTATCTCGTAGCTTGGCAGTCAACGTGTTAATTGAACATTTATGATGTGACGTAACTTTTAACGGAAAAGTACCGCAAATAGGATCAAGTATTTTGTATTTTACTAGTTTTATATTTTTTTCAGAAAAGTTAAAGAGCCATAGCATTATATTTTTACATGATGCACCTTTGATAAGTCTAAACAAAAGGAAAAACAAAAATTGTGAAATCTGTTCCACTCTTAATGACTCTTCCACATTAAATAAAAAGCAATAAATTTAATTATAATAGTAATTCATCAAAAGTGAATTAGAATGTATACCAGCAAAATAAATTCATTCAATATAGGCAGAAAACTAATATAATACAGGGATGTTTCGTTACAATTATTGAAACTAAAGAAAGAACTTGAATTCAGTACGAGAGAGTAATTGTAATATAGCATATTTTTAGAAACACGAAGTACGCTTAGCCTTCGAAAACTATTTGCTTTACTTCTAGATCTTATGATGAACTTAAATTAGTAAACGTGCATAATATAAAAAGAAAAGGATAAAAACAACCGGCTTTAACTAATTCTTTTTAAGAAATAGTTTATAATATTTCAGATATTATTATATGATAAGGAGTACAAATTGCTTTTATTAATATGCTTCTCTATTGAGAATAAAATATTGTTTTACTACTACAACCGTTTATTGAAAATTTCTATTACTTTTTAAATTATTCACCATCTTTTACAGCCTTTAAAGCGTGTGGATGAAATCAAAATGCGCACAGAATAATTTAAACTTACAAAGTTCTAACTAAAAAAAAATATTAACTCAAGCAACAATGTATTGCATAACGGGATTCACTGAACTGAATCTATAAATAGACTTTCTGGACTCTTTCTCCTTCAAGAATACTAAGAAAAAAATGCTAACTTGTTATGAAAACTATCCCCCCCCCCCCCCCAGTTTCACCTTTCATTAGTCTAGAATGTTAAATACTTTACTTTCAACTCAAGGCGTGAGCTTCAAACTTCATCTATGCATGCGTGGAGATTTTTTTTTTTTTTTTGAAAGAAGCTTCTCGTTGAGTCTTGAAATTGGAAAGTTTTACATGCTCTTCAAATTGTTCTCTGAGCAAATCACGAAACATTTTTTACTGTGAAGTCACGAAAAGATTTATTCCCAAGTTTCTTTGGAGAAGCTCAATGCCTTTCAGAGTATTAAGCCCACATTTTTTTTTTCAGTTTTATTCACAAGAGGGAAAAAATGCGTCATTTTGAGACACTCGCTGTGTATGAAAAATGGTTAGAAGTTCTACTTTTTTTTCCCAAACATTTTTTTTTCTTTTTTACTTCGATAAATTTCTGTAGAATATTCTCAAATATAATTCTTGCGATTTCCTAAGCATTTGAAATAAAGCAAAATGAACTTTTCACTGTTCATGCTACAGAAATGTAGACGATGAGATCAGCCTATTAAAAAAAGCTCAAACTTGACTGAAATACCTGAAAGGTTAACCAGTAAATAAAATCAAATGACAAGTAGTAAAGATCATGAACGATAGGAGCTGTCCTTAAATACTAATTGGTTGAAGATCGTTAAGTTTTGGGGAAAATATGCCATGTAACATGTTTTTTAAATTTAGCTAATGTTTCTTCATAAGAAAGTTTGTGTTTTCCCACATTTTATTGTTGGCAAAACCTTTTTATCTGATGCAAAAGGATAAAAAAAAATCTTGTTGAAGGTTCCTTTTTTTTCAGAATTATATAAAACAAATGCTGTAGCTTTTAAAGCAACTTTTGCTGTATTCTTTCAATCACCACAGTTGTAAGCTCATACAAAAGCACTGAAATCGGCGAACGCGTACGTGAATAAATGCTGTTGCCATCATCTGCTTTTCAAAGGAGTAGTGACGAAGTGGTATGAACGATGGTTTGAGGCTTCTGAGGTGGTGAGTTCGACCCCCGTCCTCGCAAAGGCCGCATTTTCCCGTTTTTGGACTCTGTTAAATCTGTATCAATAAAACTGTTGTTGACATTTGTAACGGAGGAGCTAGTACGTCTTTTAAATTTGTATTTATTTATTTTATTATGTAATTAGAGCAATGCGCTGTGTTCCACACCTCTAGTCAGAAACAGCACCTTGTAAAATCTGCAGCAAAGTTCATGATAGCCGTGCGCGGTATCAGCAACTTTTGCTGTAAAATGATTTTTTTTAAGTGTAAAATTACCACATATAATCCACCATTCGAAATTTAATAGATTCAGAAATATCACTCACACGACGCATTTCTAGACGAAAAAGCAAACTAACTTCAAAGAGAATACTGATTTTAAATAAAACAATTTTTATTTAGTTGATATTGCCAACTAGTTATGAGTTAGTGACCGTTAAAAGAGAATTATTGCAAAATATTCTAAGGTTTTGAACTACTTATATTTATATTATTTTGCCGTTAAAAAAAAGATTCCGTTAAATTTTTCCATGCAGGGTACAAATTTTCAGATTATCAATATATTTAATCTACAATAAACCATAGTAAAATTATCATTTGCATATTTGCATCAAAAGACACTGAAACACCAAACGATATTTTCAGTTTGTACAAAAACTCATTATTCTATTGAGTAGGGTCAGGTGGGGGAAAGTGGGTCTATGGGGGAAAGTGGGGCTATATTGAAAAACACCCATTTTCTCTTTTCTAATTAAAATATTTTGTTAATTCTTTTTTTAAGACATATATTGAGATCATAGCAAATATTTTTATGTTAGTTTTAGAACACTCTAAGCAAGTTGAATGTTTACGAAACTTATTTTATGGTCGTTGTATGTGATATGGAAAAATGAGCTGTTTTTGAACTTTCCTCTAGAAGCATTATTCATTGGCAAATGATATTAATTTTGATATAGACTTGTAGTAGAATATCTACGGATCAGCCAAACATAAAGATGTAAAAACAAAGTTTAGAATACTATTTATTATGAGTGGTTTTCTGAGGTGGGGTAAAGTGGGTCTATGGCTGAACTTTCCTAAAAGTTTAGGAAAACGTTATATAATTACAGAATTGGTACTATTTTCATGATTTTATGAGCTTATTTTTTGTTATCTTGCTAAAACTGGCCTTTGTTCTGCTAATTTACATGCAAAAATTTATTTTCTTGCTGTTTTCCCTGCTTTGCCATTGGTTTAACAAGGGTGTCAATGGGCTTGGCGAGAAATTGACAAGATATCGCCAAGTTGGCATCACTTTTGGCGACTTATTTTTGTCGCCAAATTTGGCGAGAAATCACTAAGTGCCGCCAAGCTTGGCGACATTTGGCGCGTTTTCGAACATAAAAGAAAGTTGCAGATTGTTCTAGAATGTTTCAATGTTGTGAATGATAGCAAAAGCAACAAAACTGATGACGTTGTTTTTATTCGTTAAATGAACAAATAAAAAATATTATTATCACATTTGTAGCTTTAAATGATAGTAAGGTATTTTAATTTCATTGTATACTTACGTCAAAATCATTATTTACACATTTTTGTTTAAATTTTCACCAATTTCTGTACTAGACCCACTTTCCCCCACCATGGGGGAAAGTGGGGCTATCAATACATGATGTTTTAAATGTACCACTGAGAGAAGACAATCTAACAAAATAAAATGGTTTTACTTCATACTTAATCTATATGAATCCAATGTATATAAAATGCATCAAAAGTTTTCTTAAAATCAATTTAATCATGTGATTTTGGGGCCGTTTTTTAAAAAAGCTCGATTTTAGCCCCACTTTCCCCCACCTGACCCTATGATTTTCTTCTGAATATAAGCTGTATAATCCAGCAGCAAGTCATAGCCAATTAAGATCTGGTACCCCCCCCCCCCTCTTTCGCTCCCACACACACAAACTGTATAAAAGGGAAGATCTAATAGCAGAAATATTTTAAGCAAAATGTTTCTTAAAATAAGATAAAATTTTAATTTTGCAACTGCCATGTGACATTTCCATACATTTTGCTTTTCCTAACTGTTTTATAACTGCTTTGGGCCTCCTCTTTACTTCAGTTTCGGAACATTCAAAAATAAATATCCTAACCTGTCTTGCCTTGGAACAATCCGTTACGCAGGGAGCTTCGAAAATTTAAAAAAAAAAAAGGTATCGGATTTGCAAGACAAAAAAGTTTTGCAACCTGAACTCTATATAAATTCATAAGGCAATCATTAGCACGCCTTTTCCATTACAATTATAAACAGTTTTAATAACATTTGTTCAAAATACATTTTGAAAAGAATTCATGCTTTAGAGGTTCGTGCACTTTAATTCAAATATTATTCATCTTCCTCGATTTAACGGGATGGGAGGAGTTGTACGTTTCTCCGTGTATCCAATCTCGTACACTATCGGTTTATTAGTATTCTTTCCAGCCTCCGTATCGATCCTCCGGTATAGCCTTGTAAGCACTTAGGTAATCCATTAGGGGCGCCCCATCTGTCGTATAACCAAACTATTTTTTCCTTCCGAACGCCTTTAATACGAAACAATTGTGGGACAACAATTCACGGGCAGCTGGTGGCATTTAAACTCTTTTACGATGTGCAGCGAAAAACTCATTTAATTGTAGTGATTTTTCCGGTATTTTTCTCAATAGCTACATTAGTATTCAGATTTGGCACACAAAAATTATGATAAAATTTTCAAATGAAGCAGATGGTCATCATAGTATTGGAATTTTTTTTTTTTTGGTTGGGCTGGTTGGGGAAAGTGGATAACTGGAGTAAGAGGGTCACTCCCTAGAACTGATATTTATGCATATGACTTTTATACTGTTTATGTTAATAATGTCATATTTCATCACAGTAATAGATTTTGCATGTGCAGTGGAACCTCGATAACTCAACAGTTCAAGGGACCACGAAAATATGTCGAATTAAACGGGTGTCAACTTACCAAGGACTTACCAGTCATTACACCTCTCATATACCCGTTCAACATAAAGTGCATACTGCAACAGGAATTTTTGCAAAGTATTATTAACCCATTAATGCTTGACATTTTTTTTTCCAAAGATATTTTGTATACTGGTTACAAACAGTGTTTAATGGACGGGAAAAATAATAAAAAAAATATTATGTAAAAAATATTTTTTTTACTAAGGAAAGAACAATCATCCCTTAAAAGTTACGATAGACCCCAGAGGGTATATACTTTTTTTACTGATTTTTTTTTCTGCCTACCATATAATATTTAAAAAGACATTTCATAAGAAGAAATAAAATCAGTAATTAACATAAACTGGGAAGCTGGGAATCACTTTGAAAACTTAGCTTTTTTTCTTGAGATTATGAAAGATGTCATTTTTGATAAAGATCATATTAGAACTGCTACAGAACACACTTTACAATGGTTATATGCTGCAATCTGTTTTTTACGAATTGAAACAATACCAAGGTACTAATTGAACACTATTGTTTGGTTGAAATATTTATTTTGGGGAAATTCAGACCCTTTTTAGGACCGTCCCTAAAGAGGGACGCTAGGCATTAATGGGTTAATAAGCGTCTAAGAGGAGAGATCCCAGTTACTCCGCAAAATTTTCTCTATAAAGGCTAAGTGAGTCTTCTCTTAATGGTGACGGTTTTAAAATCAAAAGCTACTCTGATGAAGAAATTCCTTCGATGATACACAGGATAATTATGAAGACCTAATGAAGAAATTTCTATCATGAAATACAAGATAATTGCGAAGGTCTAGAAGGAATTTATAGTTAAGCCACAAAAACTGGAGACTATGTATTTGGGAAGCCTGCATCAAAAAAAAAACCAGAAAGTATAATGGAGCTCTAATTTTGAAAGTTGATGATGCAAATTAAAAAAATGATGCTAAATTTGCAAAAAAGAATAGAAATAGGGACATTTTTTACAGTCCTGATGCAGATGATACTGGAAATATTACTTTGGATGAAGTGATAGCGATTCTCTCTCTGTCAACTTCGAATAGGCATTTAGTGTTTCCAACTTCTTTTCAACTTATAATGTTTGATAATATTACAAAATTGATCTTAATCAAGTTTATTATGTATATTCAACACTACTTTATACATAAAGGTGAAATAATATAAATATAGGATTTCAATAAATTTCACAGATGTAATAGTTTTGTTTTTTGTTATATAATTTTCCATAAAATAGATTTAGATGGCAGTAGATAGATCATATATGGCTGCATTTACAAAGTCCGTCCCGTCCATTTGTTTAGAAAAACTTGCTTTAAATTTAAACAAGAGATAGGTGGCCCCCTTACCCCTTCATAGTAGGACACACATTAAAACGAATTGTTTTTTTTAAAAAAACATCGTTAAGAATATTTAAAGTATTATTTTAGAAAATATGGATAAACTTATGTTCATTAATAAAGCCCAAGAAAAAATAAGTCACAAAGTTTTTTTTTTTTTTTTTCAAAACTTTAATGTAAGACTTCAAAAACGAACTGTTCTAAGAAGGAGTCCTACCTACCCCAACCAACCCTAAATACTAGCAGCTTTTGTTATCAACAAATAAAAATTTCTTTTTAAAAGAGTTAATTCACCTTTCATCTTATGGATTTAACACTACACGTATTAATAATTCAAATATTATTTTTATCGCACTTGAACTAATTGAAGTATTTTTTATCAGTGTATCAGCTCTTCCTTTCTTGAATTAATTGCGCGATGAAAATTTCTCCCACGTAAATTTTGAATAGGGCTATTTTATCGAGTAGATGATGAAAGCATACTACACTATGGCCTGCAAGTGTCTTTAAAAGCCCGAAATGAATGTTTTAAAATATTTCTAGACTTTTAGACACTTTTTTATTTAAACCTGAAATCGCAAAAAGTTTATCTCAATTTTGTAGGAAGAAAGTACAGAGATCTACAAAAAAAAAATCCTTAATCCAATAAACATTCGTATTTGTTTCATGTGTATTTTTGAATTTGTCTTGTGAACTGAACTTTTTTATTATTTTTGAAAGTAAACAACTGAATAATATTACGGAAAGATAGGCAGTCATTTTAATAGTTATGAGAAATAATAAGTAATAATAGTTAGCAAAATTCTCATAATGAAATAATTATAGTCTCCAAGAAAGTCGTTTCTTATTTTAGCAGCCAATAAAATACTACTTCGCTTAAAACATTTTTTTAAATATATCAGTTAAATGACACAAACATAATGCCTGAATTTGTCTTTTTCTTTTCTGCCCAATTTGTGAGTCCAACAAATATGCTTGCAATTGTGACTTTTGTTAGTTATTTATGGGAGTACTATATATAACAAAGCAACGTGTCAAAGTGTAATATTCTACCACTTAAATACGTAAGTAAATATCATGTTCCTTTTTTCTCGATTATGTTTTATTCTTACATATCAAGACATTATATAAAGAATTATTAAATACATCGCCAAAAGTTAATTGAATACTTTAACGAGGTCAATAAAAGCTTGTATTGTATCTCATTGTAGCATTGAAAATATAATAAAATCAAATTCCATGTTCATGAGCATACCTTTTACAGTAATTAATTCCCCCCAAAAGTCAAAAAAAATAATTTGTAATATTAAGCAGCCAAGCAGTTAATACAACAAAATTCGCACACTTGTTCATGTAAATTTGATAATTTCATTTCTTTTATTATTTACTTTTCATAACGCCAAGAAGTATGCCCCCAGCACAAACGCAATTCTCTCCTTTCCCCGTTACTCCCCCCCCCTCGCAAGTGAAGCTACTGTATGTATGCATACTCCCATACAGTTGAGTCTATACGTTTCGTTTTCATTACTTACAATTCTATTCATACAACGGAAGATTGACACTGAAGCATATTTCCTGTAAATGTGGTTTTTTTATTTAAATCCGTATGCATTAAGAAAACAACATATAGGTTGCTGTCAGATAAAAATAACGCTCACATTTCAAGAGAAAAAATTCGGATAGCTAAAACAAATTTCGACTCTTTATTCTGAAATTTTAGTTTGTGCACAGTCTGTGATTTCGTGGATTATATAGAGAGTAGAAAAAGAAATTGAATCGTTTATTTCGAAAAAGTAACATCTCTATTTTGATCTCCTCTGTCTCTTTAGAAAATTAAACAGCGCACGGTTATATTTTTGAATGTCATAATCAATGGTTATTTGGTAAATTATTGCAGTAATTGTGTACTTAACTAAAGGCATTTTTTCATTGATTATGACATTCAAAAATATTAACGTGCGCTGTTTAATTTTCTAAAGAGACAGAGGAGATCAAAATAGAGATGTTACCTTTTCGAAATAAACGATTCAATTTAATCTTAGGTTATGTTAGGATAAAGTAGGTAATAAAGCATTTAAATAAAATACATTAATGTATGCGTACATATAAACTATTTAGAGACTGACAAAAAGCGGGGCCAGATTGCCCAGTGAATAAACAAATATCTTGATGACTATTTCTTTCAGAACAATAATTTTTCAGAAGCCATGTTAAACTGAATTTTAAACTGTAAAAAATATGCTTTTTTTTAGACGACTAAAAAATTTCCCTGGCTCCTAAAATTTAAATATAAATACACAATAAAAGTCTGAATACATTTCATTTCCTTTACCTTAAGTTCTGTTTGTGACAGATTGAGACTGAAACACCATCCCTGTAAATGTAACTTTTTTATTTATTTCTCCGTGCGTAAGGAAAACAACATGCTGGCTGCCGCCAATTTAAAATTTTAGTTTTGTTCACATTATTTGCTTTGGTACTCATGCACGAATAATGCAAAAAAAATGAATTCTGCTAAGCTAATGTAGACACATTTATTGTTTCAATTTTTAAAATATAAGTTAATTTATTTTTCACAGTTTTATCTGAAATAGTAGCAGTGGAGTTTTCGCTTGTAAACATAAAACAATATTAATTTGTAAAATAATTGAATGAGCAGGTCAAGAAATGGTGCTTGCACATAAGCATAGATATTTTTAAAACTGCTTTAACACTATCAAGAACAAAAATTTAAATTCCGATCAATTTTCTTCAAAAAATGTAATACAATTTTAAACTTGCTTACTTCAGTGAATCAAAGAACAAAACACGAAGTATTTAATGATAGAAAAAAATTCACATGCTCCTTTAACCTTTGAAACTCAAAATACTTTTTTTAACAGCGCTTTTTATTATTTTTTTTTATTTGTTTGTTTATTCTATTAGTGATAGAACTTTTTGAGAAAAAAAAATTAATGAAATCGCGTTTTTTACATTTCTCTATATTTTCATGGATAAAAGCAGACGATATTCAGTGAAACCTATCGGGTGGTAAAAATCACGTATTCCAAGTAAGTATCAAATTAATTAATTCTTTTTTGAATGTAAGTTAATAATCTCTGAATATTATTCTTCATCGTATTCGAAGGGGGGGGGGGAATTAACCAATCTTTAGTGTTCAAATGACTCGTGAAGAGTAATTTTGATTGTATGATTCGTGATGTTGTTTATCTTTCAGAAGAATTTCTTAAATTGATGCAAAAAAAAAGTTATCATGATCTTTTTTTCTTCTTCCATAACTATATTTATTTTGGATTCGTTCGTAGAACTAGTGCTTTTTAAACACTTACTAATAACCATTTTGTTCTTTTTTTTAAGTAGAATTGCTGTAAACGTTACGCTACAATCATTACACGGATACGGCAAAGATGTCAATTGCATCACTCTAAGTAATTCACTGTACTTTTTCTCCCACCGATGTATCGTAAAAGTTGCATCATTGATTGCCTCCTCTCGAAGCGGGTGCTTTCTTTATTTATTTTTTAATAGTAAGGGAAGACAGATGTTCCTGCCTAACCCTCTTCATTTTATGACAATTATCTCTCTAAAATATAATGAAAGAAAACGAAATTAAAAATGAAAACACAAGCTTCCTCTCTCTCTCTTTTCTTTCTTTCTTTTTTTCCCCTCGACTTAAATGCATTTTGTCATTTTGAATAAAATAAACATTTATTTATTTTATTGTTCAGAATGCAAATATTAAGACCTCAAACAACGAAACAGCATACATTTTTTAATGATAAAAATTACATCTAATTTACTGACAGAAAAATATCCCTTCATGCATAGAAAAGTTTAACTACATTAACAAACCACTGAATCGATTTTTAGAAAAGAGTTAGTTTCTCACCTTTAGCTGCACCCACGCCAAATCCGCATGGTTACTTCTCTGTCATAGAATGAGCGGTCCGTTCAATATTTGTACGAAAATACGTCTTTTACTCGGATAATTTCCAAAGTAAGGAGAAAAAGTCTCACAAATTCACATCCCTAAAAAATCATGCATTGCTAATGTTTCCCCCGAATTCCCAATCACTTTTCAGCTGGTTCAACCAGTTGCTTTTTTTTTATTTTGTATCCAATTCCACAAATGTTCGGGCTGTTCTCTACCACTACGCGCATCTTCTGTACTAGCTGAACGGCAACTGGAGATTTTGCCCTACCTGTGTAACTGTTTCATTTGAGCGCAAGTGATGCCAATAGAGGGCGGTGCTGTCGGGGGTGTTTTTCTTAATTATGCCGTCATGTTTACATGTTCTTCCGGTGAAGTTTTTGCAGTGGTTCGTGTGTCATGTGTCTGTCAGTGCTTTAAATTGGGAAATGCGAAATGATGAATGATGCTATTTTTGATGATTATATTCTTCCAATATGGTTTGTAATTGGTTTTGTTCACAATATCACTGATATTCTGCAACCTCAACTCATAATTCTTTAATAAATGCTAGGCCTATTGTGATATTTTTTCTTTCCTTGAAGAAAGCAGTTGAGCTTAAAGTATCCTTCTTGTCATATCTATTCTTTGCTTGAGTAATGGAGCAACTTAGAAGCATTTTTATTGCTTTAAAGTAGCTGAGTCTTACTTGAATCTCTCACCTAACCCACGTTTTATGGCTTACTGTTTTACCTGATGTATAATTTTATTACAAAGGTTATGTTGCTCTGCTTTTCTAAGTGCGTTGTTCTTTTTTGTTTAAAATTTTGCAAAGCATAAGTAAATTTCGTTAACTGTCACATCATCTGTCCCTTAAACTTTATTGAAATTCGCATACAACATATTAGTTTTGGTATAGCCTGCTAGATTTTTTTTATATAAATCAGAAATGAGATTATGTCCTGGCAAATGATAAACGCTTCTAAAATTGTATTTATACCTTAATATGTATTCACCTAAAATTTTATGTCAACAACTGTTGTTAGTCTTAGTTATGCTGTGTGTCGTGTCACATTATTCTAAAGTAGTATCATGTAAGGTGCTAGTACTTTTCAGCTGCATTGGAATTTTAATGAAGATTTCTTGTTGAATATTTTTACAAAAAATGAAACCGATCTAATACATGTGTGATTTTTAATGTTTTAGTTGTGTCAAAGTATTTCTATTTGGCTCATTTTATTTTCAATCTCAATTTAATTATTAGCAAAAGGTACTTTAGCCTTGTCCTATTACCGAATTGTATTGAAATCAGCTAGCAAAAAAATTTGATCTTGTATTTTGATAGAAAAATATAAATTGTAAAAAGTGTTTTTCTAAGTATTGGGGTTAATGTAAAAGAAAAACTTTCATGTTGGTTGGTTGCATTAGATTTTTTGGCACAAGGCTATACTGCTCCAAATACTAGAGTAGTACTTTATTAGAACAATAATATTTTATTGCTTCAATTCTATTTCTAACATAACTTTTTATTCCAGATGGCTTCCAAGATATTCTGGCTTCTTTTGGTAATGCTGTTAAGCATTTCAACTTTTGGATTTTGGATGTGTTGTGTAGCATTTTTATCAATTGTTTTTTTTCTTGTTGGGTAAGATGCAATCAGTATTTTGTCATTTTAAACAAAATGTATTTACTTAACCTAACTATATTTCTTTTTAGAAGTTGTTTGTCGTGGGTATAAAAGAGGTATTTTACCTCAAATAATTTTCGCTTATACAGTACAATACTCAGATTCCTGTGATCCAACATCATATTTTTTTTCCCCTCCCTTAATGGTAGTTTTGAAAATAACATGTCACAGAAAGCTTATAAAACATTATATTCAAGTGTATTTGGACAATATGTTAAACAGCAATTTTCCTCATCCATTTTTTTTTTTTTTTTTTTTTTTTTTGTATTTTTCTGTGCTTTTGATGATGATGATGAAAAAGTATTTCTTGCAGTCTTGTTCAGAGCACCAGAAGAAATACATATGCCAGAGTAAATCCTGGCTTTAAAGAAAATACATTCATTTAATGTTCAGTATCAAATAAAGGTTTTTAGTAATAAGATTTATATTTTCCTTTTCAGATTTTTTATAATATTATTTTTCAGTCAAGCTAACAAAGTACATAAACAGTTTGAACACTCTATTTACAATCCAAATCTACAAAATGGAATCCCCTTTGAAGGCATTAAAAAGGTAATTATTTTGTGAACAGTTTTGATAACTATTAACTACCATAAACTTTGAAACAACTTTTTTTACTACAATCTGGCTAGAAGGATTGCAGTAAATTCAAAGGCCATGAATTTTTTTATAAAAGTAAAAATTAATTCATGTCTTTTTGCCTTATTAGCCACTAGTTTAACTTTAAAATTTTAGTTTAACTCTGTTTAAATTTAAACCAATTGATTTTTTAAATTATTTATTTAAATTTTTTAAATGGATTTTGAGATTTTAAATATGTCCAATTTTATGAGCAATCATCATCTACAGTTCTATTTGTTTGATTTTATTAGTTGCATTCTTTTATTGTAAATATTTTTTTTCCACTTATTTAGGTTGAAGTACTGTTGGAGAAACCTCGAACATTTTCAAAGCATGACCAACGCCTTACTGGGTCCAATGAAATTGATGGGCAAATAAAGGAAGTAAGCGATCAAAGTCAATATCATACCAGCCGAATAATTTGCAAGTTCTTTGCGCTTTTTAAAATACTCAAATTTTCTTCTGATTTTTAAAATAATTTAGCTAAAATTATTTTTAAAAATTGCTTGAAGCCCTTTAGAGATAGAGTGAAAAACAAAGTCATAAAAAAGTGCATTAAGTATTTCAAATCACACATTTTTATTTTTATTATATTTTAATTTTCCTGAACGTTCGAGCGATCATTCCAGTAATAATTAATATTGTTTACAGGATTTGAAAAAAACCTGTTTTTTTTTTTTTTTTTTTTTTTTTTTTAAGCCCAGCCCGCCTGGTTTTTTCAAGAATCATTTTATCATCACTCTCTATTTAAACATTGTACGCAAAACTAGTGCTTGCTACTTTTACTTTTCATACTGAAAAGAAGTCACTGTGACCTCCTAAAAAAGTTCTTATTCTACAAATTTGGAAAAAGCATTGTAATATTGAATTTTTGAAATTAATATATTTTTTAAATTGATATTATATTGAATTTATAGATTGAAATAATTATTGCTTATTTTGATCTTCTAAGTATTTAAAAACAAATAAATAAGTGAAATTCATGTGCTGTTTTTTTTCTAATATGTAATAAGTTGTCAGGAAAGGAAGATGGCAATTTCTGGACAAGTTACTGACCGAGACTAAATATTGTAACAAACTAAATCTTATAAATAAATGGAGTGATATTAATTTCTTGGCTTAGTATTGATCAAACTATTCGTAATATTTAGTTTCTTTCTGAAATAAATGTTCTCAACATGCAGTAAATTTTGAAAAAAAACATTTGGGTTTTTTTTTGGGCTTAGGCCGCTTTATTGAACCCTGATTATTTACCATGACTGGATTGGAATGCAATTCTTAAATTATTTTATTCATTCAAAAAAATTTTTTTTTCCTTTTTCATACTTTCGAAACAAAATGCAATAATTTTGCATGTGTGTTTGGAACTGAATTTTTTCTTCATTTCTGATTATTATTAAGCTTTCTTAAAAGGTTAGTAAATAAAATGTTGTTTCTTTTTATTAAAATCTTAATTCAGAAATATTTAAAACATAATTCTGTTATCAGTTTGAGTGCAAGATTTAAAATGTCAGCGAATGCTAAACCGGGTATAGTTAAATCTTAAATGCTGTCTTAAAATATTTTCTTCGTAAAACCATACTGTTTTTGATGTAAAAATTTACTTACTGTTTTTGAAGTCAAATCTGCTGTTTGTTTCTTTTAAAAACAGTAGGTGTGGAATAAATTCAATTAATTTTTTCTGATTACTAAACTTGAATTTATCTTCTAGATGCTTTCTTACATCCTCCGAGATTTTATTCTGTCTTGGTACTTTAAAGTATCTGCAGATGAAGAATTTATCATAAGGTTCAATGAAATGTGCAAGAAACTGATAATTAGCTTTTCTAACAGGTATAACCTTTGCTTCTCTGCATAAACTCTTGTTTCTTCTAATGCTATTTATACTGTATGTATATCTTTTGCTTATAGTTCTTTGTGCTTAAATTATAATTTTTGTAACTACTTTATATTTAGAAACACCTTCATGTTAAATAGAAAGTTATTCATCTTTATCAATATTAATTGTGCTTTTTTTGTTTCACTTATTTTATTTTTATATATTTATTTTTTTTAATTTTAGCTCAAAAGAAGTTAACTGGTTAAATTTCATCACACAAAAAGTTGTTGAAGATTTTACAACTCATTTAAGATTGTATAGACTAGCTGAAGCTAAATTTCGAAAACAACAAAAGGAAAGTAAGTCTACAGGAGACATGCTTTATTTTAAATTTTTTCTCATAATATGGTTTGAATTTCAACTAATTTATGTATTTTTCTTTTTCCCAGAGAACTGCATGAACTCTACTATTGAATCTGTCTTTTTTGAACTTGAGGCCACCTTAGATACAAATGTTTGCAGAGAAAGCGTATGTACAAACGCAGAAAATCAAAGAGGTATACACATTTTGCTTTTTAGATTTCTGTAAAACTAGAAATTTATCAATTGCAATGTTTTTGTTATTGTTACAGAGCTTTAGTTCAGTGCTCATGTCTGTATCACCGAGAAAACAATTTGATATTTGATTTTTTTTTTCAATTGCATTTGTTCAAAGTTAGAGGAATGTTATAGGTTGACTACATTAATTTGTTCTCAAAATTCTTGAGAAACTTATGCAGCAATAGTCCAAGAATTATTTTTAAGAAAGCTAATTATGTATTACGTATAAAAGCTAAAAGATATTTTTTTTTTATTTACTGATAAAAGTTCAAATTGAATATTAAATATGATTTTAATGTGAATCAAATAAAGCTATGCTGCAGCTCAAGCTATTTCTTTTTAAGGCGTTTTTTTTTTAATACTTATTTGTACTTTTGGTACTTATTTGTCTTTTATTCAAGATTTAAATTTTATTTTTTGTTAATATCTAGGATACCTGCAGTACATTTGTGATACTATTTTATTCTTTCTTCTTCCCCCGGAAGATCTCAGCAACAAAATATTTAAACTGTTTTTAAGGGTAAGTTTAATTTCAATTGAAATTAATGTTTTTAAAATATTTTTACTTACTTTTTCTTCTTTTTAAGCTCTGCATTTATCCATATTTAACTGTACAATAAAAACTACATAGGAACAATAAATATAACTATGTAAGAACACATGATTATTTTTATACATGTCTCTATTTCAACAGTAATTGTTTGAAGCTTTACTATAGCTTTTTTGCAGTTATTTGCTGCATGTCGTCCAGAGTGTACATCTAAATTTATTCTTTTCGTTAACACGTTGACTGCCCAACTATAAGGTAATTCGCAGTGTGTTTCATTTTAGTTGACCAAATCGACTTTCACTTAAATCGTAGGTGATAGACGTGCTGTAATTTTATGTGTAGTGCACTCTTTCTAACATTAATATGGATATTAGGCTTCTGTGAAGGTATGCTGTTTTCAGTTATATGCTACAAAGTTTTCGTAGCTTGGCAGATAATGTGTAAAAAGTGATAGTAAAATTTAAATTTTAAAAAATAGCTCATGTTACTATGAACTAGAATTCTGATTTAAACAACTGAGCACTTTGATAACTGAATATATGTAATTTCTTTCTTTTTATGTAACTAATTTTTTTAGGAAGTTTTGCTATGCGCATTGCTGGAGCCTATAATCCAACAATTTGCTGATCCTGATGTTATTAATCAAAATTTAATTTATTTGGTAAGTGTTAAATTTATAAATAAAAAGTTTTTATAAATGGATGTATCATCATTTTGGTTTTAATTTAACTAGTCAGTCTTCTTAAAATTAATCAAACAGACTGAAATTTAATTGCCGTTTGCACTGATATCAAATTCGAAACTCGGAAGACGTTGAAATTCAAAATTTAAGAGTCGACATAGAGTTATACAAGTACCAAACTCAAACACTGTTGCTCTCGTCAATGATTCGGTAAGACATTTTTCGAAATGGTTTATTTTTCAAAAATAATTAAAGAGATATACCACAAATGTACTGTTAAAATGCTGTACAATTTTCATTTTGAAAAATCTTAGACTAGATATCCGTTCCAAATTATATGCTCTTAGGAGGATTATTTCTTTTTAAATTTTTTACTGGCAATAGCAGAAGTTATCTACTGCAAAAGTAGCATTTTGGCATTTTTTGCTCCAAAATTAATTGGACCTGTGCTTTTTGAAACTACATTCTATATTGTTTTCAACGTGGCTTAACTGCCAACTCTTATACATTAAGCGTAAAATCTATGCACTTTGGCCATTATTATGCTTTTGCATGCCAGACACAATTTTTATGTATTTCCAAATTTGATTAGATCCATTTTTACAGCATGCGATCAATTAAAATACAGGCATAAATAACTAATTCAAAATTTCTGGATGACTGACCTCATTTTAATGATACAGTAAACTGAATTGGACATGTGTAGAATCTCATTTAAAACTTTGAAACGCATAACTGGATACAACTTTCTGTCTCAATCTGACACAATGTAATTTTTTTCTTTTTGAATCTAGTTTATATGGTGACCTCTTACTTGTTACGAAAAAAGAAGTGTGAATGTGGTTGAGCTAAATAGCACTTTTCCTTTTGCCTATATTCGGCTAGAAGCTATTATAGGTGGAAAATACAAGCCAAAAGATCAGCTTTCTTGCCTAAATGTTTGTCTTTGCAATCTCAAAACAAAGATAGCATGAGTAGTTTGACATATATATTGTATTCAACATCTCAGGAAGTATACTAATACACAAATATAAATTATTTGGGTAAGAAGTAGCAGTTTAAAATTATTTTATTTAAAAATTACGCTTTCTTAAAAGTTTTACTTAGACTGGTGCATGTTTTCATCATAATTTTTTGCTCTATATTTAAAATAGTTAAATCTGTTGTAACCTTACTTTTGGGCTAAAACTTTCTTTATCAGTTATGACAAATATAATGTGATATTTTAAAATTAAATTCTAATTCTTTTCCTTTTTTGTTCTTGATTTAGTGCAAAGATTATCAAATAAACACTAAAGCTCTACTAAGTGTTCTGAGACGAACTGAGAGTGAAGATGAATTGGTTGCTTTTCAGCAAATTGCAAAGCACGAATTAAAAGTACAAAATTCCAAAGACAGTGGAGATAAAGATGGTATGTTCAACAATAAGCTTGTGCACACCAAAATAATGTTTTCATTTCTACAGTTATTTTTTAAGAGATGTTAATGACGTTCTAGAATTAATTAAAAGTGACATGTTGAGTTTGAATTTGTATTGAAGATAAAGTTATGTTGCACTTAAATTTAGTTTTAACAAAATCATTATTAGTGTCTAACTTTTTTTTACATTTTGGGGTTTCGATTTTGCGCAATGTTAAATCAGTTGCATATAGCAAATTATAATTTAATTTTATCTAATTGCTATTTTTATTGAGGTTTAGTTAAGCTCTTAGAAGCCCTGTGTCAAATTGCAAATGTAAAATATTAAGTGGAGGAAGGTGTAATTTCCTTTTTTGTTAAATATTTTCTCTATGAAACAGTTTGAATATTTACTATTCATTATATTCTTACACTGAATAAGTAATTTAATCTGTGATATTTCTTTTCTGTAGAGATGAAGAAATTCATCAAAAGCATTCATTTCATACAAGCAATTGCCAGCCAACGTCTTGAAAGATTACATGGAATTTCTAAGCAATGTGATATTGATTCTGCAGAATTTTACCTGGTATTCTTTATTCTATAAATTCTTTAAATTTAATAGCAGTTCTTAAGTATTATTTTATTAAGTTGTGTGAATTGAAAAATTGAATTGAATTTATGAAACTGGTTCATATAGTTGTAGCATATTAGTTAGTTCATATAGTATAAAACTCCTGTACTTGTAAGATGGATACATAAAAACAGATATTAATTCATCTTCCTCATAGCAGTTGATATGTTTTAAAAAAAATTCTATGAAATTGCATTGAGTAATTTCTAATTTTTTATAAAAAATGCATAGTTCTTAATTTATATAAGTGCAGGATAAAACGCATTTCAACATAGGTTTATCTTTGCTTTTAGTTGAAGGATAGTTACTGTATTATTTGTTTTCTTTTAATGTCATTTAAGCGTTTAGTATGAAAATATTTGAAAAAGTTTACAAGCAACAATTTCATTATATTTGGTTATTGAGTTTAGATTCAGAAGTTGAAATTTTGATTTTTCACCTTTTCTGACTTTTCTTGAATTTGTTTATTTAAGAGAAGGATTTAATTTAATTTTAAAAGTTTTGATCACTTTAATAACCCAGTTTTACTTATTTTTAGAACTATGATGCTGTGGATGCTCCCGTTTCTGCAACAAGGAAGTTTGTTTCATTGCCATTTGATGTAATTTTAAATAACAATATTGCTTTGGATTACTTTACACGTAAGTATTTTTTGTGTGTGTATGTGTGTAAAATATTTAAAATCTACATCCAGTAAATTTTAGTTTAATTTTTTCCATGTACGTTATATAAGAGCTGCTTTTAAATTGAATACTTGACATGCTACTAATTCAACACCAAAGTTACATAACCATGAAGTAACATACTTAATGTTCTTGTTGCTAAACAGAATTTATTTTCTCTTTCAACTAAGGGACAAAATGCAATATTCTGTTTGAATTCTGTCTTTTGCTTAAAATCAAGTATTTAAAAGTAAAAATGTATTGCTGTCAATTTTTCCTTCTTTGTATCAAACAAAATCAGTCATGCAATCTGAATAAAAATAGAAAGCTTTTATACTTGAATATTTGACTTTTTCTAAACTGATTCATATATTGACTTTGTATTTTAACAATGCATTTTCATAATTCATTATCTGTTAAATTATATTACATTTATTTGTCAGTCTTTTCTAACCATTTTTCTTTGTTTTCCTTTGTTAAAATTCATTTTGCTTAATAGTTGGGGAAGTACTAAATATATTTTGAGTATATTTGAAAAGTGTTGGGGAAATGTTTAGAAAAGTTGAACCTTCAAACTTTTTATTACCAGTTTGTGTAAAATATTTATGAATTGTTCAACATGATTAACTGAAAACTAACCTATGTGACATACCTGCAATAATTTACTTGTATTTCTTAATTATCTAAACTCCAAACATTGCCGTTAAAACATAGACTTTGAGGTTTACATTCAGGGTACCAAAATATAGCATTTAGTTTTTTTTAATTTCTCTTTCAGTACTTCACCTCACTTCCATGGTCCCCCGTACCTACCACATCTTATGGTTTAACCGTAATTCAAAAAATTTTGAGTTTGATTTGGGGCTGTCATTCATTGCTTAAAAACTAGCCACCTTGTTATTATTGGACTGACAGAAAAATCAGAATAAAACAAGTATGCATTCTAATCGAACTAATTACTACCCATGCACAGAAATAAAATACTGTAGAATGCAAGACAAATTTTATATATTAAAGATCTTTAATGTAAATACATCATGAACTGAACTGCTAATGTAAATATGTAAATGGAACAGTAACAATCTATTTAATAATATTTTATGTATTGTTCAAGAAACAACCAATTTCATTGGTTAAAATTTAGTGCCTCTAAAATTGTTTGTTGAAACTGAACAACCCAAAATAAACCTTTAAAATGCTTGACATTAATGTTTCATATACATAATAATCCAAAAAAACGTCAGTTTTCCAAATTATGGGATAATGATGACCTCCAGGATGCTTTAAAATCAGTGAATTTAGTGAGTTTTGAATACTTTTAGACAATCAGATCGCTAAAATGCCAGTTAAAAGTTTTATGCCAGTTTAATTATTAGGCTGAACTGTTTTTGTCTTATGCTACCTGATATCTTTGTAGCAGACAGAAAGCTTTACAACTTTTTACAATGATTTTTGTTCCTTCCTTTAAAAAATTGTATACATTGTACTAAGTGAATTTGATTTTAACACATAACTTATGTTTTCTTTCTTAGAATATTTAACTGGAATGGAGGCTGATGGCTATGTCTTCTTTTATCATAATGTTGAAGTAAGAATATTAATTTCTGTGTCTAATATTTTTATTAATTAAAAGGGACTAAATCTTGTTTTAAACATTTTTCATCTTCAAGAGCAATGAGCATAGAAAATTTTGTTATGTTATTAATAAAGGCATGCCATGAGTCCTGCATTACCTTTATGAAAAAAGGGCAAAAAGCGATACAAGTCTTTTACTTGTAAAAATGTTTCCATGTTCATGCCAAGCAATATTTTGTAGTTGTAGTTTTAAACTTGTATCATTAAATTTTTGAACAAGTAAAAATATAAAACAGTTGATTCATATAAAACTTGTTAAATGTTTGTATTTTAGAAAATAAGTTTTTTTTCTTTTTTTTTTTTTCTTTATAATTATTCCATCTAAATTTTCCATGGAGGAGTGCATGTCTTATACAGTAAAGCAATTGCTTAATACTTTAAATGTGTTATACGATAAAGCAATTGCTACTAATTTTGTTTAGTAGAATTGTTTTTTTTCCTTCTTACTAGGGTTTTCGTACTACTGTTGAAATGTTAAATGATAATGGTTATGGTGATGCCTCTGCAGAATCTGTATCAGAAAAATTGAGAAGTTTGGCTTTACAAATATTTGACTCCTACCTAGGTCCAAATGTAAGTTACTGTTATTCATATTTGTTTTTTAAGACTTCTCCATAATTCATAATTTTTATTAATTTTAAAAAGAAAAGCTTTTAAAATGCTCAAATTATTTTACCAATTAACTTTTCATGCATTCAAGATTGATAGTAAAAGAGATAGTACTTATAGGTTTCAAAATAAAATGTTAAAAACATATTGAAAGTTAACTTGTATGTGATGAATTTATTGTTTGATAAAAATTTATTTATTGCTTTTAAATTGTAAACTGTATGTCTAAAAGATTTTATTGCTTTCTTTTAACTGTACAGGCAACTTCAAAAGTGAATTTGGATGAAATGTTGCTAAAGAAACTGCTTTCTCGTATAAAAACAGAAAATATTACTGAAACATGCTTTGAAGAAGTGCAAGAAAAAGTGAGGAGACTTGATATTCCATCAAAGTTTATATGTTATTATTAAAAACATTGAAAGCTCGACCTTTTCCATTTAGATACATTCATACATACAGTAATGACTCCCATATGTTAAACCAGAAGAAGTAAAACCTTTTGAAGTATGAATATTTAAACTTTCTTAGATCCTTTTTTGTATGATTTTTCAAAATAAGTTTTGTAATTATTGGAAGCACGTTACAAAAAGGATTTTTTTTTGAAGCATTCAAATTTGAATTATTTAAAAATGTTACTCTTTTTCTGATGAAAAGAAATGTTGAATTCAAGCTAAATTGTAAGAATTGTAAAACATTCAAACTTTTGTCGTCAAATGAAATTACATTATCCTGTTGACTATTTCTGACGGAAATTCAAACAGGCCTGTAACTAATTTATGTAAAGCTCTAAAACGTTTGGATATTAAAGGTTATATATGGCAATAAGGAGCAAAGAGATTTAATTGCCAAAATTAAAAATTTTGAGCTAATTGGTGCCCAGTGATAGGAGAACAGCAATAAAGGGTACTAGTAGCTCTGTTAAATGCTGCTTACACAAGATTCAGAAAAAAAAATTCGATGAAAGCCTATCTAGGATCTGAACTTCAAACGCGTTTTGCTCAAAACTTTTAAAAAGTCCACTTACATCTCTTATCTTTTAAGTACCTCATTTTGTCAATGTTTTAAAAGTGATATTGATTCAAGTCTGCAGTTTTTCCTGAATGTATCCTTTATGTCCTTACTTTCATATATTTTGTCCTAAGGGTATTCCTAACAACGGTTCAGCTTCTAATGATGTTATATATACAGAATCTTTTTTGGCCTCAATTCTCAAAAGTTCATCTTCATATGTTTGAGGAAATTTACTTAAAATCATCCATATATTACTTTTTTGCTTTTTTTTCACTTAATTTGTAAAAATTAAAGGTAAAATCATGCTGATAAAATTCAATTGTTGTTTCTTTAAATTGCTATTAATTCTTAAAGAAAATTATGCTTAAAGATGCAGTTAATATTGACTGTATTCATAAAATAGCAGTAAATTATACTGCATTCTAAAATTATTTATGTTTCTCTTTCAAGCACTTAATGTATTCTATTTTTTGCTATTTTCAAATTAACGTTTTAGCAATGAGAAATCAAATCTAGATATAACGATTAATGTTTTACTGTATTTCCAGTGTCTCTATAGTCTTATATATAAAATTTTCACTTGTATGTCAATGTTACTTGATACTTTTAAGTTTTTCATCTAGCTCACAGTACTATACAGTTTGAAATGTTGAACTAACTGCATTACAATTCCTCTTAGGTGTACGAAATCTTAGAGAATGAGTTTTATCTCAATGGCTTTAAGGGCTCCAAACAATACATCAAACTTCTAGCTGAATTAGATTTATTGCGTGACTTATCATTAAGTGGAGATTTAGGTAAGCTTCTTGTATACGCAATAATTGTGTTTATCCGTACATTTTTCCCTTGAAATCTTTTTCATTTAAAATGCTTATTATTGTAATCCATTAGTACATAAACATCAATGCTGAATGAAGAGAGTTGTTTTTACAGTAAATTTCTGATTGCCTACAGTTGGACTATCCGCTGATCTTTCATACTGCCGCGTTTTTTTTTTTTTTTACGATAATGATTCAATGAATGAATGCAAAAATAAAATGTAAGGGCATTGTTGGATGTTTTTAGCTCTTAAAGATATTTTCTACATTTAATGTTGTCATTTTTAGCTGTGTTGTAAATTTGTGGGTTGTTGAAATCTATTACATCCAGTAGTATCCTTTTTTACTTGTTTTTCAGATTATCAGTGGTATTTGCTTATTTGGCGTTAATGTGTCAACCTATTCAGCTGATAATCAGGGAGTCTACTGTATATACAAATTGTTATTTTTAATCAGAAAAAGAGAGAAAGAATACAGATTTTTCATAACTGGTAGTTTTTTCACTTGTTTTTCTTGTTCAAAGACCAAATTCATTTCATTCATTCGTTTAAACACACAGCTCATTTTTTTCCAGACAAAAAAAAACTAATCTCTATGTATATTTGCTGAACATTGAAAACATCCACAAAAAAATATAATGATTTTAAACCTTAACCTAGTAAAGACATACACATGGGTTTTAGCAATTAAGTTTTATTAATATTATCGAAATATACATTAATATTCTTTGACATTTTTTTTTTAATCTATTCTAGATAGTTTGTCGTCTTCCAAATCAGAAGAAGAAAAGGTAATGTGTTTTCATTGTCTTGTTATAAAATTTGAACATAGACTTAGGCTGATCTTTGTGACCTATGATTGAGGCAAACCTAACCTGACAGTATCGTAATGTTGTGATTGGGATCTGCGTAGCCTTCACAATGCTGCCAGGTTAGGTTTTCTTCAAGTGTTGTCATCGTCACATTCAGTAACAAAGCTTATTTATTGTCCAAAAAGATGCTGCAAATATGAAGTTAGAACTTTTAAATATTTTTAGTTCAATTGTGATGCTGTAGTTCCCACCGATGAAGAAATGCTGAATGAACTTTTGAATGCTGAAATTTCGCCTTCTGATTTTGAATTTCCTGAAATTTCCTCTGGACCATTGCTAGAAGAATCGAAAGAAGTAGGCATCTTAGTAGCTGAAGTGCACAGCACTGGTAAATATGTGAGCACTTAATTCAGTATTATTTTTAGTTGTTTTTTTCCCTGTGCTGTACGTGTAATTTGTAAAAACATAGCGAAATACTAAGTCTATTGTTTAACTATGAAGGAATGAAAATGTGGAATTCCTCTGACTTTTCAAATAATCTATTTTATCATATTTAATAGGCATCTCATCATCATTTTCAATGATTACACAGGCCAACAAAAAAAACCTTTTTGAAAACTTTTTTAATTTTAATAGCTGATCTTGATAGATTTCTATGTGCTGAATCCAAATCTGCTTGTAGTTTTTATGTATCACCCTTAGTTTCCAAGCAAAATGTATTTTATTATATAGTCTAATACCCATTTACAGTATATAGGGAAATCAATGAAACACTGTAGAATCGTAAAAATGGTTTGTATTTACAGTAAAATACTTGGAATAGTAATTTTATGTGATGATACAAGGTTCACTTGTCAACTGGAATTGCTTTATGTTTTCTTTCCCTTTTTTCCTTGAAGCTTCTTGTGTAGCTTTTCCTGCGATGAATAGCTTGCTGAACTTCCCGGTGAAGTGACCAACAGTAATCCCCCATCATGTTGTAGCATGTGTTTCAGCAGTGCTGCCAACATCATCTTTGTTCATTAGACCTATTTTTTCATGTTATCTTAACTATGAAAAAGCTGTTAAATTCTAAAAATGTTTCTTTATTTCATGAATGTAACTATAAAATGTGAATAAATGGTGGGTGATACAACTTTTTAAGCATCATATTTGGATTCAGCAACCTAAACAACATAAGAATAAGGTATTTTCATTAAAAAAGTTTTTTCATCGTTGGCCTGTGTTATCAATCCATTGCTCATTAAAGGTCTCCGGTAACTGCTTTTAAATTCCTACAAGTTTATGTTTTTGATATTCTGTTAATTCCCATGGAATTTCGTACTATGTCGGATTTTCTTGATCACAGTTGCTTTCAGACCTTATTTTATCAGGACATATTTTATTCCAATATTGCTGAGATTTTATTCAAACAATTCTGCAAACTTTATGACTTTAAACGATAATTTCTTCAAACTGTATGACAGGGGCAGCCCTAACTTTTTTTTTCTAAATATGTACTCACATATATATTTTTTCCTTCCACACTTTCTATGTGTTGGCAGATTTTCACTTTTTACTGTTCATTTTTCATTATTAAGTTATTTATTCTAAACAATAGTAAAAGGGAAAAGAAAAATAGTAATTAATTAAACTGAGCTCATCAGACACTTGCTTTCAAAAACAATCAATACAAGGCTTAGTAACGCTTTAAAGTTTGACAACTACCTACCAACAATGTTCACTTCCAATTTCTTTCTCTTCAAAATAGCACTTTGAAAATAAACTATTACAATAGAGTCTCAATAACTCGAAGTCCCAAGGGGCCAGCTAAAAGCTTCGAATTATAGGAAGTTTTCACAGCTTTCTCAAGATTCTGGGAGCCCAATGAACACTTTGAGACAAAGGAATATTTAAGTTATAAGGCTTCAAGTTATCAAGACTGAACTGTAAGTGGTTGTCGCTGACTAATGGGTTTCCTCAGTTTGACCTATATTCTTATCAAACCATTGATGGGTGACTCCCTAAAAATTTGCTTTTTAGGGAGATTTGTTGAGATATTTTTTTTTTCTTTTAACACTGAAACTCTAGCATGTTTTACTTTAAATTAAATTCTGATATTTGTAATTTTTTATTGTGTTACACATTTTTTTATCTGCCCAGTCTATATTTTTGTTATTTAATTATTTTAATAAATATCTAAAAAATTTGTCACAGGCATTACTCATCATGCTGGAAGAACTTTTGCTGTGTATGCCATATCTGTTAGTCATTATAGAATGGAAGGTCCTGAAGAAAAGTGGTTTGTTGTTCGGAGATATAGTGAATTTTATGATTTCCATGAGCTTGTTGTTCAAAAAGTGAGTTTAATCCTTGAAAATTCTTAGTTAAGAAAAGTATGTTGTGTTTGTGTCTTTGCAACATTATTTAGCAATAAAAATTTGTTATGTTTGACCTTTTAGCAATTGTTGCGTTTGCCAAGAAAAATATTTGCTTTTAAGAATGTTGTTTTGAAAGAACTGCCACTGGATTTTTATTTTTTTTATTTTATTTATTTACTAGCGGTACCCGCACGGCTTTGCCCGTGGTATAAAATTAAAAGTTCATTTGTAAAAAAATGATATCGCAGAAAAAAATACTCTATTTTAGTTATAATTCAACTATAATTCCTTCAAAGTATGATATAAAAATTTGGTATGGACCCTACACTACTTCCTTTTACGTGTAAATTTCTTAGTAGATGCCTTAAGTGCTAAAATAGTGCTTGAAGTGAGTAAGATAACAATTCAAACATTTGCATCCCTAGTTTGCCACGAAACAATGCAAAAAAATGTTTTACAATGATTAATCTCCTAAATATCGCCGATTTTAACATCATTCAGTAGATTTTTCGCAAAATATCGCCAATAGCGCCAAATTGAACCCAAAAAAATTTTTTTTTTCGCTAAATTTATTGCCAACTTGGCGATATGTCGCCAAATTGGCGTCAAACACTTGGTGACCAAAAGCTTGGCGAGATATCGCCAAGTGGTCGCGCCAATTCATATCACTTTGGTCTGCATTGAAAGCCCTGATTACCCAATAAAAGGGGTAAATCACCCCCTTGGGGACATTCGAATGCAACCCCAAAGATAGGTGCACAAAAATAAGCCAAAAGAAAAAATAAGAAAAATTTTGTTGCTCACAGAAACCAACAGAAATCTTACCAAAGTTTAAAAGAAGAAGAAAGTTTTCTTTCCTAACTTCAAAAACAAAATAATACATTTTCCGAAATGACATACTTTAGAAAGAACGTTGCAATATCGCAATAAGATAGAAGTAAATATACTGAAATAGAATTGAATGCCAAATTGTAAAAAAGTCGCCTAAAAAAATAATTTTTAATATTGTCTTTCATTATTTATTAAATGCAATTATTGCTGCAAATTACAGTCCAACAATAAATAATCACATTGCAAAAGTATATTTGGAGCAATTTTTTCTTTTAAACTCAACTGATCCTAAAAATTTTAAGTATTAGTCATAGAAATTTCGTGCATTATTCTTCACAATGATAATAAAAACAATAAACATCGACAAAGATCAACCAGCAAACGATAAATTAAAAGCTAAATTCGTTCACTCAAGCCATTTGCTGCAATTTATATTGAAATAAATTAATAATGAAGTAAAATATGTTTTGCAGACGATAAATTTAGAATGGTATCCTGTATTTTAAGGAAAGGACTCGATTTCTCATTTGATTGACAGGTGCCATCTTATCACGGTTTTTAATATTTCATTTGACTAATTTTAATAAGGCTTGGAGTTTGGATTGTTACAAAAACAAATACATTTTTAAAATTATTAAGGGAAAAAGAACGAAATAAAAACGTAACCATGGTAACAACATGAAAAGTTGATTTCCGTTGATAAAATAATTCATTTCATCTCTATTTTCAAACAAATTTTATTCGCGAGCAAAGCCATTTTAGAATCGTTTGGCTTGCTTTACTGAAGGTAAGCCTTGAATTTCGGGATTCTAAAAACAATTGTTACAGCTCTCCTGATGATCGTAGAAACTTCGAAAAAACGTCATTTTGTGCAGAAAATTTCAAGCTTTCGAATGACATAAGACTTGAAAATGTGTATGGAATATTTCTTCCCTATTTTATCGAATTTCCTCTAAGAATTCGAATAGAAAAAGAACGAAATGGAATGTTCGAAAAATCGCTTCGAGGTGCAAAACTACATGCTACAAACTAATTTTGTGCCAAGTGGCATGAAAATCGACCAAACGGTTTTGGCGCTACGCGCGTAACAGACAGACAGACAGACAGAAAGAAAGAAAGAAGGACAGACAGAACCACCTTCAGCTTTATTATTAGTAGAGATTTTTCCCCCACATTTGTGAATATTTAAGTGTGGTAAAATTTGTCTGAAAATATTTTACAGCCAATGTGTGAACAATGAATTTTTTGAATCTGAAATCTGTGTCTGGAAGCATTAAAATTTTCCATCATTAAAACTAATATAAAACCTCAACTTGACAAATGTATAATGTCTGAATATTTGTTTTGTAGCTAATTTTAGGACTTCATTAATTCCATACAATTTGGGGGCATACATTTAGAAAGATAAATTGGATAGTACTCATCCACTTTGTGCCATTGTTGTGCTCTGTATCTTGTACAACTCTGAAACATGTGCTTGTAGTACTTTAAAATTTAACCTTATAATTTATTTAAGATCACCAATTGATTTAAAACTTGACTTTTTTTTTTTTTTTTTTTTTTTTGTATTTCTAAAAATTAACAAATGTTTATTAAAATTCATATTTTTTGATAGCAAATTCATTTAAAATGTAAAGGAAAGTTACTATCATGTAAAACAGACAATGAACACAAAGTATTCAATACATGAAACAGGAAACAAAAATAAGATTTTTATGTTCAGTATACTTGCTTTTTGTGTGCGTGTAAGTTAACTTGCTTTTTATGCTTTTTTTATATTTTGTGCTTGGATTATTTAATGTTGTGTAAAACACCTT
This sequence comes from Uloborus plumipes, assembly GCA_038373865.1. Taxonomy (NCBI): domain Eukaryota; kingdom Metazoa; phylum Arthropoda; class Arachnida; order Araneae; family Uloboridae; genus Uloborus; species Uloborus plumipes. Next base: position 60,148 of record JAXGGA010002534.1, read on the forward strand.
TGTCACTTTTCAATTTCTTTGATAGCAATTTTGAATAAATTGATTGTGTATTACTACTTTTGTTTTCAGTTTCCTGTTTTGTCTTCCTTTAATTTTCCATCAAAGAAACCATTTAATAACCTAAGCAGGCAGCTGATGGAGAAAAGACGCTACATGCTAAATGATTTTATACATTTTCTTCTATCTCACGATACCCTTGCTGTTTGTGATGGATTGTTGTTGATGGTTTATAACTTTCTTCAGCCAAATGTTTCTGAAAAGGGGAAGAAATCTTTTGTGCGCTCGGTAGGTTTTTGCTCCTTTAAAAATCCTATTGCAAGTTTATTGCTCTGCCATATACATGTAAATACAGTCATGCCTATATTTAGAGAAATTATGGCTATAGCGTATTACTTCTACTCCCCCTTCATTTTTCACTGTATTTAGCATTTTTTAATGAAATTGCGGCCATAACAAAATTTTCATTCATAGTTTTCATTTCATTTCTTTAGTCATCTCAATTTTGCTATGAAAAGGTACAACTGTATTACTTGCTTTTCAAGAAACTTTGTCTGCTAATAGTAATTTATTTATTTTTATTTTTTTGAGCTTTAGGTATAGGGACTAAGGAAATACATCCGCCATCAGCAGCTTTGTTTTTGCTTTAACTGAAGTTGAACTGAGGAAAACTGCGATGGGCACAGTAAGCCTTGGACCCCCATGGGAGTTTAGTTTAAAGTTGAACTGAAAAAATTATGATTAAGAAAGAAATAGTTTTTTTTTTTTGTTTCGCGAGTATTCTCTATGAAATTAATTTACTATAAAAAGCAAACATACATCCCTCTCTCTATATAGTTTTAACTGTTTTAATTAAGTTTTTTTAACCTTGCATTCTTTGTAACTAATTTGTTTGTTTTCAATTTTGGAATTGTGTTTATAAACTAAGAAATTTTTTACCCTTTATTCACAACTGGATTTCAGTGTTTAAAAATCAGAAGAAAAAGTGCAAGTTATTATGATAGAGAAAGTTTATAAATATATGAATACATACATATTTGTTAACAAAAAAAAATTGTTGATATCAAGTACAATGTTTCCAAATGTAAATTTTACTTAACCCTTTAATAGGTTATTTTTCTAATAGCAGTACATTAAAGTGTTTTTCAGAGTAAGATTAGTTAAAGGTAACAAATGCATTTCAGTTATTAGGTTAAGCAAATTTAGTATAAGATATAATAGCATTCAAAAATTAATAAGTTTGGTCAAGTATTCAATTTTAGAAAATATAAACTTTTGGGTTAAATCATGCAACTCCATCAGATAAGTGAGCTAGCCATTCTCTCCTTTTTGCACAGGAAATTTCTTTTTTTTTAATCTTGTTCCAGTAGAGAAAAAAATCTTTGTTAGTAAGATGAAATTGTTTCAATGAATACTTGAGTGCTTGCATATTTACTTACATAATGTAATTTTTTAGGTTGGTACGCTTGTGAATCCTATTAAAACCTCTGTACGAACAGTTGGTAACATTGTGCGTTTAGTTCCTGACACACTGTTTGAATTGAAAGGTGGTTTAATTAGAGCTCTTAGTAAGCACAATGATGTTGATAATAGTTGTCCTGCCAGTGATGCAAAACCAATTACATTTAAAGACCCTAAAGTAAGTTTATTTTTGTAATGAAATATAGATAAAAATTAGATAATTAGTCTCTCAAATAGAAGCAGCTTAGCTTTTTTGAAATACTAGGTTGTCTGACTACATGTTATTCAAAATCTAATCTCAACTATTTCACAAATAGTATCTCACTTTTCGTGATTTTTTACGAGAGATCAAATAACATGTCCTGGGGGGGAGGTCTTATTCAAAAGAGATTGTTGATATCTTTCTTTTTATGGTGTACATATCGCACATCCAGAATGAAAGGGGCACATCTCAAAATAGCTGTTTTGAGAAAAATTGATTTGAAAATTTTAACTTTTTAAAATCCTTGCCCTGGCTCTAATAACTATTACAATCAGCCAAACACATTGCTTGGTTGATTAAAGGTTCTGCTAGGTGACTATTGTGTGCGTTTCCCGGCCAATTTTAAATAAGTTGGTAATTAATGAGAAGTGCCCCTTTCATTCTCCATTTTCGTGGAGAATGAAAGGGGCACATCTCAAAATAGCTATTCTTACGGGCATCAGCTTGTACACTATTTTAATTTTTTTGAAGTTCTTGTCGGACTTTAACCTACCTATTACTGTTTCATTTCAGAGCGATATTAAATCAAATTTTAATTCCTAATGATTTGACGCTAGGTTACATACTATTCTTCTTGTTCTAAAAAAAGGAACCCTTCATAAATTACTTGTACACAAACAATTTATACTTAATAACAAACAATTAAAATGAGTGTCATTAAAAAAATCAAATTACGGTTTTTTTAATTTATTTTAAAAAAGTACTAACCATAATTTGCACCAAAGAAGCTCGGCGAACTTTGATTATCAAAGATGTGCCCCTTTCAAACTCAATTCTCCCTTCACAATCGGCAGAATCGACAGAATGATAAGGGCATAGGTTGCTTTTTAGCTGCGACTGTTAACTCTAGAAAAAAATGGATCAATTTCTCATGTAAGGTGTACTAAGGTATGCTTTTTAAAAATATTTCCAAAAAATGCAATTTTTGAGATGTGCCCCTTTCATTCTGGATGTGCGATATATTCACTGAGGGGACAAAAATCCAACAAAACCTCCTAATATAAATAGAGCTTCTTTTGCTGGGCAAAGTGCAACAACTCTATGTAGCATGGACTCAACAAGGCATTAAAAGTCTCCTGCAGAAATATTGAACCATCCTGCCACTATAGGCATCCATAATTGTGTAAGCATTTGCTGGTGTAGGATTTTATATGCAAACTGACCTCTTAATTATGTCCCATTAATAATTGAAAGAATTTATGTCAGGCCATCTATGTGACTATATTATTCTTTGGAACTGTTCTGAAGGTTCTTTGAGCCAATTGTGAACAGTTGTGGTTGCTGACATAGCACATGTTACTATCCATAAATATTCCATCATTGTTTCAGTAGATTAAATCCATGAATCGCTGTAAGCAAAGGTGCATCAATGGTCCTAAAATAGCTCTCATAACCATTTTCTGTCAGTGACCAGTGCAGTTAGTATGGAGCCAGCCCAGCACTGGCTGATACAGTGCCTTGTTGACAACATGACTTTGCAGACTCTGCCACACTCAAATCATATCATAACCTCTTATCAGCTGAAATTGTGACTCAAAGTACCTAGTCAAGCAATATGATCACAAACTTAAGAGATCCACTGCAGGCAATATTGTCCTGGTTGTAAAAGCAGGCCAGCCATCTGCTATTGGGCTTGGAGTCGATTACAAAAAATCAATTATGATTGCAATCATCAGTCAAAAAGTAATTACGATTGCAGCAGTGATTACAATCGATAAAAAATGTAATCGATTATGATTATTACATGCTGATTACAATTTTGACTATGATTACAGATAAAAAATTACCACATGCACACATGTTATATATAGTCTGGGGGATCCATCATGGTGAGACGTTATCGATTATAATTATAAGGTGAAAAAGTGAACAGTATCATATACAACAAAAGTACAGTCGAACCCTCTTAATGGAATAGCCAATTTTCCACAAAAAAATATTCGAATAAGCGGGATATTCCATTATCGGGGATGAAAATAATGCATTTCAATGGTTTGGTACATTGAAAATTTTTATATTAAGCGGGATATTCTTTTAAGCGATATTCTAATAAGCGAGCTCGACTGTAATTAAAAGTAAAAGTTTTGTAAGCTAGCCTGCTGGGTGATTCCCTTTTAGTGGAAAACTGCCAGGGATGTCCACAAGGGGGTGTACTTTCCCCCCTTTTGTGGAGCCTGGTTGTGGATGAACTTCTGGAAAGACTTCGTCAAAAGGGTCTGCACTGTATAGGCTATGCAGATGACATAACTCTGGTTATAAGGGGCAAGTTCTATGATACGGTCTGCAACCTTATGAGAACAGCCCTCAAGTCAATTGAAAGCTGGTGCAGTGAGGTGGGCCTCACTGTGAATCCTAGCAAGACGCACTTGGTTCTCTTCACTAGAAAACGGCTGAAGGATCTTTGCAAGATTGAGTTCTTTAACTCTCCCCTTGACTATTCCAATGAAGTCAAGTACTTGGGTGTGATTTTTGACAGTACTTTAAACTGGAATTCGCACCTCAAGCTTGTTACTGACAAGGCCAAAAGGATCTTTTGGTCCTGCAGGCGCGCCATAGGCAGTAATTGGGGGTTTTCACCAAAAATTGCCCATTGGGTCTACACCAGGGTTATTGTACCCACAATAACTTATGGGGCCATTGCCTGGTGGGGTAAGACCCGTAATGTAACTACTGAGAGCAGTCTTACCACCCTACAAAGGATGGCTACCATTGCAATTACTAGTGCAATGAGAACTACTCCCTCTCAAAGCCTAGAACTTCTTATAGGTTTACTTCCACTTCACAAACAAGTGGAACTGGAAGCGATTACCTGTTCATATCGCCTGAACCTCCTGGGTCTCTGGAAGACCCCTCGCCACTCGTCTCTTTATGATAAACTTTGTATAGAGGCTGTCAAGCATCCCTACTTTTTGATGCCAAGCGACTGGTTGTTAAAACATTTTAGTTTCAATGCTAATTATAACATTGTGTTTCCTTCCAGAGAACAGTGGAAGGATGTTCCGAAGCTTGTCGGTAATGCCAATGAAATTTGGTTCACTGACGGCTCTAAGACCTCTTCCGGTACTGGCTCTGGTGCTTTTTGCAGCAGCAGCAAAACAAAGCTTTACTTTTCGCTTGGGAAGCTTGCTACGGTTTACCAGGCTGAAGTTCTTGCTATCCTGGCATGTGTAACCAATTGCCTTGAGCGCGACTTAACTGGTAAGGTCTTAAAAATCTTCTCTGATAGTCAAGCCGCCTTAAAAGCCCTCAATAGCTACTGCTTTACTACCAAGTCAGTTTGGGAATGCCACAATGCACTGGCAAGGCTCGCCAGCAAGAATAAGGTTACACTCTACTGGGTCCCTGGCCACCGTAACATTGATGGAAACGAAGCTGCTGATCAGCTTGCCAAATTGGGCTCCAACATGCCTTTCGTAGGTCCTGAACCTGCTATTGGGTTGCCCTATAACAAAGTCAGGAATACTATAAGAAACCTGCTTATGAATGACTCATATGCCAGGTGGCTTCAGTCTGACTCACAGAGGCAAGCTAAAGCTCTCAACCAACGTCAACCCTGGCTGAGGTCCAGAGAGCTACTTAGTTTGAGCAGAAAAGAGATTAAGATGTCTATTGGACTTCTCACTGGACACTGTACTCTTAATAGACACCTAAACCTGTTGGGTATCACTGATGACCCAGCTTGTAGAGGCTGCCTTGAGGCAGATGAAAGTTCTGGTCATGTTCTGTGTGAATGTGATTTTTATTCTGCTTACAGGTTTGAACATTTGGGGTACCATTGTTTAGATCCCTATGAACTGTCTAGCATTCCTGTTAGACATCTGCTTAAGTTCATTTCTGCTACTGGGCTCTTGTAGGGTTCTAATGGGGATAGTACAATAGACCTCTGGTCGCAGTGCTTGCGCTGCCTTGGGAGCGCCCCCTTTTCACTTCATTCATTCATTCAAAAGTTTTGTTGACACGTTTTTTTCTTTTTCAAAACCTATCAAGGGATGCCAAGCTTCAAGTATGAAATGAAGTGTGTAAAGCTGCTTTGGACATACCTTAAGCTGTTATGCACACAATCAGTGGCGTAACTAGTCGTTGGTTTCAGGGGGGGGTTATATTCAGAGTCGTCACGAGATTAAAAAAACGGTGGGAGGGGGGGTAGCAACCCCTTTTTTTCACATAGTACGAACTTGAAAGTGCGGACTTCCGAAGTTCGAAAAACCGGACTGCGTTGTAAAGAGTAACAACCTCCGACACTAGAATTGTGTAGTAGTTTTAAGGAATATTACTGCAGAACAATAAAAGGGGGGTCCGGGGGTTCGCCCCCGGGAATTTTCATAAATCGTACCTCTAAAAACTCCATTCTAGACTATCTTGGTGATGTTAGAGGAGAGGATGTTTGATCTCTTCCCCAGTCAGTAAAATACGATTGCAGGCCATTTTCAATAATGTGAAAGAAAATGATAGGATCCAGGAACTCTTCCAAGCGATTTTTCGAAATTTAAGTTCCAAAAACGCAATTTAGACGAATTTCGATGATAATGGGGGTTTTTTAGGGCTACGCCCGGAAATTTTTAACATTTATTGCCTAAAAAAGAAAAAAAGCCGATCCTTAATGGTTCTGGGAAGGGACCCCCAGCAATGGGTGACAATGAAATCTAACACTATGATATTCGCGGGAGAATCGAACTTTTTCTTTCAATAATTTTTTTTTACTCTTCATTTATACATTTTTGGCCCAACATTTCGGGGGGGGGGGGTTGTCCCCAAAACACCCCCCGTAGTTACGCCACTGCACACAATGCTATTACTGAAAGCAAAATCAACAAATAAAATAGGAAAACAACTTTTAAAATAAAAACAAAAAAAAATGGATTCAAGAGAAAAGTTTAACAAACATCAAATTGTTGGTTTACCCAAAGTAAATATACTTGTAACTCACAAGCATACACATCTTCTCATACATATCTTTAGATATGTCTGCATCACTCTGCGTGCTATGCCTAGGCATATATTGTTTGCTCACGATTATCATATGCCTATAGGCATACACTGTTCGCTCACGATTATCATGGAAAAGTGGCAAGCGGCCATTTTATTTCTTTTAAACTAGCTTTTTATTTTTGAAAGTTACGCCTCAAAATCTGTATTTTATTTAACATATCTATGAATTTACTGACATTACCTTATATTGCAATATTTTTTGAATAGATTTCATTATCCATGGTTTGGTTAGTGATGATGGTTAGTCTGAGATGTAAAACTGCTCAAATAATTTGATATTATTTCATACTTTAAAACATGTATTATATTTTATTTGGCTTTTGTTACCTCTTGTCATGCTACAATAAAGTTATTGTTCTTTACAGACTGATGATATTCCTTTTAGAATAATTCTGTTATTAATGGATGAAGTTTTCAACCTAAGAAATAAGGATTTATGGTTTAGAAGAAGAATAATGGCTTTGCTTCGACAGATTATTAAAACTATGCAGGGTGGTGCTATTAATAGGTATATTGCATTATTGTTTAATGAATGTTTTTTAACATGATAAATTTTTCTTTAAATCTATGTGAAGAAGAAAATACAAATGTCAGAAGCACATTTGGTACCTGAATACTGTTATATTATTGCTTTTCTGAAAATATCTTTCTTTTCAAGTAAGATATGTTTTTATTTAATGGTTACAAATTGATTGTAATGTCTTGAAGGAGGAGGAAAAAAATCGAACATGCACACATTCAAGATTGTTTTTTTTTTTATTTTTTTACTGGGGGCTCAGCTAACTTAGATGCAAAGATCTAACTTCGCCTATGATCAAAGCATTAATTGTTAAATATCAAATGTCAAACATAACAGATGATGAGATAAAGAGAAATTAGAAAAAGAGCTTCTGAAACACCTTGAGCAAGAAATCCACTACTATGGATTTTTTCAAAAGAATAATGTAGTGAAAAAAAAAAAGATGGGGCTCAGAAGTCTTGCTTATATTAATTTAGTATTATCAATCCTGAATGGCTGGAATCGTGCTAAAGCTTTAAAGTACCACTCCTTGTACTTTACTGAGAGGTGAACAGACGGTACCTGTAATTGGAAAGTTTTTTTAGGGGGTCTTAGACCGCACTGATTTTTAAAATTTTTATGCTCAGTATATATGATGTTTGGTGTATTTTTAACTAAAAAAACAACTAAATAAATATGTAAAAATTCATTGCTAAATTAATTTGAAACATAAAGGGTTAAGCTAGGCCGTCAGTTGCGTGAGATTTTCAGGAGTAATGTATCTCTTAAAGCTAGGTCAAACTCCTTGCGGTGTAAGTATAAGCTTCTAATTGTTTTTGGTTACTAAATATTGGCTTCAAGAATGAACTTGCATCTCTTTAACATCAGGGAAGGGGAAAATTCCCATATGATACAAGTCTAAACCTCACTGTTAGTACTTACGAATAATGACTGTAATTTCTCTCATTTTAAATGGGAAAAATTCAATGTCTTGCCAAAGCTAATCGGTTCATCTAAAGCTAGGTGGTTACTTGTCCATTTTAGTTGCAGGTGTATTTGAAGAATGAAATCTTGCGCTTAATAGCGAATGCTATTGGTACCTTAATCTGACTTATTTTACTGATCACCAAAATGTAAATTTCATTTCAATTACTAGGGTTGAAATAGTTATTTTGACCTATTTTGAAAACAATCAAAGATTGAGTTTTTGAATGCATGGACAAAATCATAAGTAATTAAATTATATGTGATATTGAATTTTGAAGTTGAAATTGTGTTCTTGCTTCTTATTTTATTTTACATTACATTATTTTATTTAGAAAAATCAAAGAGTATGTTCAAGGAATGACTAGTGCAACTCAAATAGCTGAATGGTTAAAACTTCTGAGGTAATTTTTATTACATATTTGTAGTCTAGTTAAAATTTGCATTATTTGCAGGATACAACTAAAATTGTGGTAATGCTATGAAACTGAGATTATTGTTTAATTTTACTGGGGGATTTTTTTTTCTAGATTAAATGTTTCACAAAAAAGAAAATAATAATAATGCTTTTATTGCATTTTCAAAAAAGAAAAACTTTTTTTTTATATTTGTCGAATTGTTTGACTTGTTATTGTATTTAGCATATGTATATATTTTTAACTAAAAACCTTTCGAAAAAATTTTTGCAATCACCAGGTCCCTTTTCTAAAGAAGAAAATAAACAATTGCATTCTAATACATTTTATTAGCTTGATATTTCAGTTATTTATATTTTTGTAACTTTTTTTACCTAGTACATTTTACTTTACAGCATGGGCGCCCATATGTGAAATTTTAAGGGGGGGCTCATATATTTTATTCATAGTTTACAGTTAAAAGATACATATATATAGGATCATTCCATTTTAAATCAACCAATGGGGGGGGGGGGGGAGAGGGTGCATCACCATTTTTGGTTTTGATAGAAATTTGCATATGCATTCTTTTTATTTCCTAAACCTCAAAAATATATACTTTTTTTTTTTTTGAATTTACCCTTTGATATGTATAATCCGTTTTTGTTGTTAGCAACAGGAAAATGGGGCATTTTGATGCTTTGTCTTGTAAACTATATTTTTTTTTTCCTATCAAAAATTTTGATCTTAAACATAGTTCATTGGAAAGCTAAGAAAGCTCTTTTCATATAGGATATCAATAAATTTCATATTCTAAAAATATTTATTTTTTCAAGGTCAAAGTTTGCGGCTAAAATCTCATTTTTTACTACTTTTGAAAATTAAAAAAAAACCAGGAAGGGTTCAGAATAACAAGCCATATTTTTTATCATATAGTCAAATGAAACTGCTGCACAAAAAACAAGAATCCGACCAAAATTGTCAGATTATGTTTGCCGTGTGTATGATAGTGACTGGTGACTAGGAGAAGTGTTGCAAGTAAAAGTAGTCAATGTTGAAGAACAATACAGAATAAATTATTTTCATCCGAAAGGGCCAGGAACGTCATTAAAAAAAATCAAGTGAGGATGACTAAACTTGGATTCAGTTGCAAGACATTTTGAAAATCTTGACTGCATCAGAACTATGGTGTGCACAAGGAAGAGGTCACAATATCACACCTGTGATGAGCGAACATTTATCAACTCTTCTCTGTGAGATGAAACACTAAAGAAAATAGTTCTACAAGAGAGCGTTAAGAGATTTAGACGATAAAATTTTTAAATTATCTTATAAAAATGTAAATATGTTACTTCATAACACTTCTTTGTCATTTCTATAATTGAAAACTAGCAATTAAGAATACAATTAAATTTCACTAAAATCTGAGATTAATTACAAAAATAATCGTGTTGCTTCAGTGCAATTATATGAAAATTCAGATGCCCATAGCTGCCAAGCGCCTTTGAATAACAAAGCAACTTTTGTTACATTTTTTTAATGTAAAAAGTACTTAAGATTCCACCAATAAAATGATTTTTACCTTACCCTCACATGCATTTTTTTTTAGCGTTGAAAATTTTTTTGAAAATTAGCAACTTTAGGATGGCATATCTCATAAAATGGGCAGAGTAACAAGCTAGTTTTTTTGTATAATAAGTAACCACGCATATGAATATACGATATCAAAATAGGGCTGGTCATGGGTTTTTTAATTTTGAAAAGTAGTAAAAAATGAGATTTTCATCAAACTTTGACCCTGAAAAACATTTTTTTTTTAATCTGAAATTTCTTGATATATAAAAAGCTCTCTTTTTTAGGTTTCAATTAGCTATGTTTGAGCTCAAAATCTTTGATAGAAAAAAAGTTATAGTTCATAAGACTAAGTATCATAAATGCCCCATTTTTGCTGTTGCCTACAACAAAAATGGCCTATATGTCAAACGGTATATTTCTTTAATAAAATATATATTTTCTTCAGGTCTGGGAAATTTTCATCAAAATCAAAAATAATGATGCAGCAACTTTTTTAAAAATTGGTTGATTTAAAATGGAATGACCCAACAGCTAGTCCGCAGACATGAGGGAGTTTCCCATGCATATGCGGCGCCGGTTAATCCATGAATCTGCCTTTCTTTTTCTATTGAAGAATGTAGGAAGAGACACAATGTTATAATTCTGAAAGCGATTTCAGTGCAGATTAGAGTAATTACAATTTGGCATTTTTGATAACTTATTCATTTATGGGTGAAGAAAAAAAAGTTTTACATTTTTTCTGAATAAATAGTACTAAAAGCAGAAAAAGTACTAATTTCCAAGGGGGGGCTCGAGCCCCCCCTTGCCCCCCCTTATGGGCGCCCATGCTTTATAGCAATTTGCATTCTGGGTGATATGTAGATTAAAAGAATGGCCTATTTAAATTAAATCCAAATTATTTAACTCTTAGCTGTATTTGTGTAAGTTGATAACTAATTTTGTTTTACCCAATTGTGATTTTTCAGCAAAACTATTTGGCCAGACGGCAAACTTGCAAGTCCATCTCCAGAAAGAGATGCCAACACCAAATTGAGAACTTGTTTAGTAACAAAAATGTTGCTGTTTTGTGCAATACCTGGTAATAATTTTGTCTTGAATTATGCATGTTCTATTGTGTAACTTATTTGTGCTTGTTCTTTATATCTGTACCTAAGAGGTAAAAGGCTCTATGTCACAAAAGCAAAAGTTTCCATAAGGTGTGTTCTGGCCTCTCTCAAAATCCTACTAGACAAGAGAGGAGCTGGTCCCTTTGAGCTAGAGAGGGCTTGCTACTTTTAATCTCGTCACCAGTGGCAAAATGAACAAATAGATGCTTTCCAGTGCTAGATTTGTAGTGGAAATTTGGGGCTAGTGCCCCGAATGAGCTAAAGAGTTCTGCAACTTTTAATCTTTTCACCAGTGGCAAAATGAAAAAAAAAATGCTTTACAATGATGGATGGATTGATGGCGAAAATTCGGGGCCAGTGTCTCAGTACAAACAAAGGGCGAAAAATTCAAGTGTGGCTCTAAGCACGAAATGACCCTTGTAACGAGACTAAATAAATCCTAAAACTCCATTTGTAGACCTTCAATTGTGGAAAATTTCCAAGTGACAGCACCTGATCCCACTTTCTACCCCACATCAAATTTGCCAAAATTTTAGTAGAAGAGCTCCTTACCCCCCTGACTAAGCCTGGCCCCTCCAAAATTGTAATATATATATGCCACTGGTGTGTTTAAAGTATTTTAGCCTGAAAACCTGTGTGAAATCTACCAGCAAGTGCTGATTTTCCATTACAGAGTTTCTCAAGGCATGGTCCACAGACCCCTGGTTGTCCGTGGTGCTGTTTTAATGAAATATGAAAAATAGTTTAACTTGAACAAGTAATAACATTTTTGTCCTAAACGAAAGCAAATTTACAGGGAGTAAAAAAGTTCTTGCTTATGTACCCGCAGGTCATAGCAAACTCCCCAGAACCCTTGATGTTAATAAATCTTTGACACCTAACATGGGCGCCCATATGCGAAATTTTAAGGGGGGGCTCAGATATTTTCTTCATAGTTTACAGTAAAAAGATTATATATACATACTAGCTGACCCGGCCATGCGTTGCTGTGGCTAAGGTATGGGTTAAACTCTAATGTTTTAATAGAAACGAAAAACTTTATTATCGTTATAGAGATCAACTTTATATAAATATGAATTTGAGGTCAAAATATGAAAACAATCGAACAAAAATTTCCTAAGTTTGCTAGAAACAAAAAATCAACAAAAAAATGTAGCATTTTAGTACTTAGAAATATTATATTCAAGCTTGTAACAATTGAGTTAATTAAAAATTTGCTAATTGCTATTGTAACATTTTATTTTTTAATGTAACATTTTATTTTTTAATAATGTAGGTAGGGTAGATAATTAACCAATATTATGTTATTTTTTGAAATATAAGCATTTTTAATTTCAGTTTAACTCAACACTAATCGGTGCACAATATTCTTTGTTAATCTGTCTCTTGTAAACAAAAATAGATTGGACGGTTTTTCCCACACGGGAGCAAGCGACCTATAGTTGCCCATGGGAAAAACATGGATTTTCTAAATCTAAACCGCAAATTGACATTGTTTGTCCTTGGGACTTATTAATGGACATGGCGAAAGCTAAACGAATGGGAAACTGTAGCCTTTTGAAGGGTATTGAAGATTCTGACGGTGTCATTGGTATACGTGGCAACAGAACTATTTCATCTTTAGTCAAAATGATTGCCTCAATAATATTCCCGGTGATTTTTTTGATAACTAAACGCGTGTCATTGCATAATCTCGGTGGATTTAAATTATGTAGAACAACTATGGGTGAACCAATTTTTAACCGCAGATTATGTGGTGGCATTCCGGGTATGTTTAAAGAATTTTAGCCAAGAATACAGAAAAGCTGGTAGCTAAATAGATAATTTGCATTAAAAAAAAAATTGCGGTCCTAAATTGAGATTAAAACTATCTTATCATTTACGTTGGACCAAACTGAAACTGCGTGCAAGATTTGGTTAAAATCGGTTCAGTAGCTGAGGAGTCCATTGGACACAAACACAGGGACACGTAAGTTTTATATGTTATAAGAAAGATTATTGCTTGTTTACTGCGCTCCAGAAGCTGCCAGAACGTGTGCTTTATGTCGCTCAGCCATGGAGGTATCAAAAAAGGCTTAGTAAAAAGGCTTAGCCAAGAACACAGAAAAGCTGGTAGCTAAATACACAATTTGCAATAAAAAATATATTGCGGTCCTGAATTGAGATAAAAACTATGCTATCATTTAAGTTGGACCAAACTGAAACTGCGTGTAAAATTTGGTTAAAATAGGTTCAGTAGCTAAGGAGTCCATTGGCCACAAACACAGGGACACGTAATTTTTATATATTAAGATATTACCTGTTTACTGCGCTTCGGAAGCTGTCAGAACGTGTGCTTTATGTCGCTCAGCCATGGAGGTGTCAAAAAAGGCTTAGTAAAAAGGTTTAGCCAAGAACACAGAAAAGCTGGTAGCTAAATACATAATTTGCAATTAAAAATACATTGCGGTCCTAAATTGAGATATAAACTATCCTATCATTTAAGTTGGACCAAACTGAAACTGCGTGCAAAATTTGGTTACAATCGGTTCAGTAATTGAGGAGTCCATTGGCCACAAACACAGGGACACGTAATTTTTATATATTAAGATTATATATAGGGTCATTCCATTTTGAATCAACCAATGGGGTGTGTGTGCATCAGCATTTTTGATTTTGATAGAAATTTGCATATGCATTCTTTTTATTTCCTAGACCTCAAAAATGTATCCATTTCATTTAAAAAAAATTTACCCTTTGATATATAGACCATTTTTGTTGTTGGCAACAGCGAAAATGGGACATTTTGATACTTTGTCTTCTGAACTATAACTTTTTTTCCATCGAAGATTTTGATTCTAAGCATAGCTCATTGAAAAGCTAAGAAAGCGATCTTTTCATATATGATATCAATAAATTTCATCTTTAAAAAAAAAATCAAGGTCAAAGTTTGCGACGAAAATCTAATTTTTTACTGCTTTTGAAAATTAAAAAACCCATGAAGGGTTTAGAATAACAAGCCTATTTTTTTATCATATATTCAAACAAAATTCTCCTGCACAAAAAACAAGAATCCAACCAAAATGATCAGATTATGTTTACTATTTTTTACTGTTTTTGAAAATTAAAAAACCCATGAAGGGTTTAGAATAACAAGCCTATTTTTTATCATATATTCAAACAAAATTCTGCTGCACAAAAAAACAAGAATCCAACCAAAATGATCAGATTATGTTTACTATTTTTTACTGCTTTTGAAAATTAAAAAACCCATGAAGGGTTTAGAATAACAAGTCTATTTTTTATCATATATTCAAACAAAATTCTTGCTGCACAAAAAACAAGAATCCAACCAAAATGATCAGATTATGCTTACTATTTTTTACTGCTTTTGAAAATTAAAAAACCCATGAAGGGTTTAGAATAACAAGCCTATTTTTTATCATATATTCAAACAAAATTCTGCTGCACGAATAACAAGAATCCAACCAAAATGACCAGATTATGTTTACTGTGCGTGTGATAGTGACTGATGGCTAGGAGAAGTGTTAGAAGTAAAAGTGTTTAATGTTGAAGAAGAATGCAGAACCCATTTATTTTTCATCCCAAAGGGTCAAGAACATCATTTAAAAAATCAAAGGGTGATGACCATTAGTAATAAAAGTGACAAACAGTAAAAAGGACATGTCAAAAAAAAATAAGAAAAAGAAAGAAGAAATTTCTTTCTTTGAATTTTGTCCTATACTTAAAATTTCTCGACACAAAAACTTTCTCATGTCGTGATTTCAGAAAAAAAGGCTCAAATGTTTTAAATTCCTTTTTGATAATTTTGGGAAGGCTGCAGCCCTATTAGCGCACCCCCTGAATACGCCACTGTTCCCAGGCGATAAAAAATTTAACTTAGCTCATTAAAGTGTAAACATGTAACTTCATATCACTTCTTTCTCATTTCTATAATTAAAAACAAACAAATATATAATTAAATCTCACTAAAACCTGAGATTAAGAAGTACAGAAATAATCGTGTTGCTTCAGGGCAATTATATGAAAATTCAGATGCCCATAGCTGCCAAGCGCCTTTGAATAACAAAGTAACTTTTGTTTCATTAAAAAGCTGGTAAAAAGTATCAAAGATTCCACAAATAAAATAATTTTTACCTTACCCCCACATGCATTTTTTCAGCTTTGAAAACTGGATTTTTTGAAAATTTGCAATCATATCTCATAAAGGGTCCGGAATAACAAGGCAATTTTTTTATATAATAAGTAACCATACACATGAATATATGATACAAAATAGGGCTTGTTATTCTAAACTTTTCATGAGAGTTTTAATTTTGAAAAGTAGTAAAAAATGAGATTTTCGTCAAACTTTAACCTTGAAAAAATAATATATATATATTTTTTTTAAATCTGAAATTTGTTGATATCATACATAAAAAGATCTCTTTCTTAGCTTCCCAGTTAGCTATGTTTGAGCTAAAAATCTTTGATAGAAAAAAGTTACAATTCATGAGACAAAGTAGCAGAAATGCCCCATTTTTGCAGTTGCCAACAACAAAAATGGCCCATATGTCAAAGAGTCAATTTTTTAAAATAAAATATTTATTTTCTTCAGGTCTGGGAAATAAAAGGAATGCATATGAACATTTTCATCAAAATCAAAAATTATAATACAACAACTTTTCTGAAAATTTGTTTAGTTAAAATGGAATGACCAAACCGCTAGTCCGCAGACATGGGGTAGTTTCCTATGCAAATGCGGCGCCGGTTGACCCAGGAATTTGACTTTCTTTTTGTATTGAAAAATGTAGGAAGAAACACATTGTAACAATTCTGAAAACGATTTCAGTGCAGATTAGAGTTATTAAAATTTGGCATTTTTAATAACTTATTCATTAATGGGTGAAGAAGTTTTTTTTTATTTTTTTTATGAATAAATAGTACTAAAAGCTGAAAGAATACTAATTTCCAAGGGGGGGCTCGAGCCCCCCCTTGCCCCCCCCCCCCCTTATGGGCGCCCATGACACCTAATTGAATTTGAATACTCTTTTACATCCATAGCTCAAAGTAATGATGTTAAGTAATGAAAACTAGCCATCATTCTGCTTTTGTAAGTTTAAAACCTAAATTTTTAGTAACTTGTATGCATCATTTTGATATTCTACAAGATTCGTAATCCAATCTGTACAATTACACCAGTGAACTTTCAACCTGTCAATTGTTTAATCAGATTGTATAGTCAAAAGAAACACTGTCTCTTGCTGAAGTTTTATAAAATTTATCTGATTTTTTTATTCAAACTAAGCAATCAAACTTGGTCACTATGTTCCTTAACTGTTAGAAAAATTTGCTTTTCATGTAAAAGCTAGACAGTGCGAAAAAGTTGCTTTTTTTATTTTTGTAATATATTTTTGCAATAGTTTTCTTTTTTTTTTTAGATGAACTAAAGCATATTATTGGATTTGAAACATCTTTCAAAGGATCAATGTTAATATTCAATGTGTTCCAACATCCATCCTTGAATCGGAGACTCATATTTGTACTGATTGAAAGCCTTTTGATTGCATTATTCCCTCATAACAAAATGGCTGATCTATTCCAAAAGCTTCATTCCCAGTCGCCAAGACGCTCAAAACTTCAAGCTACTTCCACAGATAAAGCTGACAAAGATAAAAAACTAGACACACCAAAGGCTTCAGATAGTGAACAAATAGGGACAAGTACCCAACAATCATCGAGGGTGAAAAAGAGTGAAAGTGGCAGTCCTAAGTTTTATGTTCATCATAAAGAATGTGATAAAACTGATGTAAATCAAAGGAGTCTTAACATTGATTCCAAAGTTTCTGATGCCATTCCAGCTAAAAGTAAAGAGACGAAAAAATCTAAGGAATCAAAAAATAAATTACAGTGCCTTTCTCAGCAAAGTACATCCAGCCCTAAACCAGCGAAAAGAAAAAAGAAATCCATTGAAACAGCAGTATTTTATACAGATTACGATGATCATGAAGATACAGTTATTTTACCTCTTGGCAGATGACAGCTAATTTTATTCCAGTTCACTATTTTTAAAATGAATTCCGGCCAATTTTCTATTTTGTGCCATTTTATGTTTTAGCTCAAACTTATGTATGAATTATATTTTTAATATTTTCTGTAAGTTGGTTTATTCATATTTTATATACAGTCTTACTTTCTCCAGACTCTAAATAAAGATTTTCTTTAATAAGTAGCTCCTTGCAAGGCTTTTTTTCTCACTATTAACCTTTGGATGGTCCTGCCCTCATACGAGAATCATTTCGTTCTCAGAAATTAAAGTTTAAAATTATTTTTTGCTATCAGAAAAAAGTGTTTTCCCTAAAACTTGTATGGCCCTACATCCTGCCATTGCATAATTCCATCAAATATTTCTATTCCTTAAATGCTGTTGTTGCTATTAGCTCTATCTTTTTTCTATTCATTTAGTAAATCTTTCATTTGTTTATTTTTTTAAATAACATAAATTATTAAATATTAGGAACTTAAAACCTTAGCTTTTTTAGTTCTGAATGTTTACTTTACAAATAATTGCTATATTTTCAAAGAATATACCAATGTTGCATTATTTTTCAAACAGTGTAAATTAGAAGTGAAATGGTGAATAAGTACTGAAATCATGGTTAAACTGTGAGATTTTAAACAAATTTATGAAAAGAAGAGTAGCTTTCTGTCATTGCTTAATTCAATGAAAAGAACCAAAGCTGTCATACTGTTTGTTTTACTTCCTTTTTTTTCATCCATTATTTAAATCTTCATTCATTTCATTATTGAAAAACCATTCATAATTAAATACTTGTGGACTTAACACCTACTGTTTTTATGATTCTGAATGTTTTCTCTAAAAATAGTTATTTCATTTTCAAAATGATTCTCTTCGTGCGACATTCCTTTGACTTACCGAGGAGAATGTTAATTTTTGTAGATTTAATTATGAGATAAATAAATTTATGAAAGAAATAAAGCAATTATGAGATTGTTGAACTTTTTGTGTTAACTTTGCTGTTCTAAAATTTATCAAATATGTTGCTAAAAATGTTTTATAAATAAATATATACATATGTACTGTCGACACGCTTAATCATATAACGTATAAACAAAGACCGCTTATACAAATAAAGTATACTGGAACTGAATATTTCTAACACAATGTTAAAGATCCCCGCTTAAACAAATGCATTGCCTAATCGAATAATATTTTTTGGAACAGACAGTATATTATATGTTACCTTTAAAAGATGTTTTCAAAGAATTATCTTGAAAGCTTTTAATTTTTTATCTGATATTTATGTTCTTTTAAAAGTATTTTTCTGCATTGAATGATTATTATTGTTCATACATTTGAATTGAAAATGAATTTTTATACTATTCCGTTGTAGCTTTAAAGTTCCTACTTATCATCAAGAAGCGATGATTTGTATGTCTAAATTTTAAATTTTCAAAGTATATATATGTTAAGTATTTTTATTTGCTGCCAAAGCAAGTCCATGTGCTTAATCATTATAATTGAGATTTTATTAGGTGTTAAAATTTGCGTAAGTAGCCACAGTGACTTAACTGAAAGAAATTGTTACAACCCTGTTAAAACATTTTATCTGATTACTTTGTGTTGCATTTTCTCATAATATTTATGTATATGGATTATTTTTCCCTTATTATTAATCTGATAAGCATATTTACAATGATAAAATTCTAGTATTTTAAATTCTAAAAATTGATATTGTCCATATATATGTCTAATATATAATGATATTAGTGGAAATTTATAAAAAGCTTTATACATATATAGCAAGAAAATGCATAATTTTTTACTGTGATAATAAATTATTTTTACTGTTTTGCATTCTGGCTTCATTTTTTTTTTACGTGTTAAACTGCTTTCTAAAAGCACTTAGACTTTGATTTTTTCACTATAATGCCGTGCTAAGCGCTAAAGTGGTATCTGCAGTCGAGCTCAAACTGAAATATTACTCTTTAAAGTTTTGCACCACCATGCATTTGATTCAGATGAAACTTTCTCAGAATTTTTTTTTAATATTTCCCGTTCTTAAATGACCATATAATTTTATATTTTGGTAAAATACGTCCACCTAGGGGCGAAAACTCAATTTTGTTAAAAAGTGCAGATACGACTTAGCACGCACGACAGTATAAGTCATATGTCAATTGTAACTTTTTATCATAAAAATATGTAGATTTATGTTGGTTTTACTGAATATTTTATTTATATACAGATAACTGTCCAATTATTTATAATTTATTACTGTTGGTTTTTCTTTGCTTTCAAATACGCGATAAAATCATTGCATTAACCAAAAAAAAAGTTTTTGAAACTTAGATTTTAATTATATTATAAACTCCCAAATGTTGTTGATATCGGTGTAATTAGTTAAAACATTTCAAACATACAGTACTTGGTAATAACATCCAAGAATGGGTCTCTAATCTCATATTCCTGTAGTTCTAGATTTCGTAGATGTTATGCTTTCATTAGTTGATGTGGTACCAGTACCGATCTCTCGAGCTTTTTCACAACGTTCATTGCTGCCAAATGTTGGGAGATTGTCTATGGTGCAACACCTAGTTCGCTTCCTGGCTGCTGTATTGTTGACGTTGGTTAGGCCATGATATTCTGCTTTAAACAGTACACATCGCACAGGCATAGGATAAAAAGATCCTGGTTAAGTCTATCTTCAAATATCGCCACAACGAAACTTGGCAAATGTTCTAAGACTTGTCACGCCCACACCCCTCCATGCTCGTTGTTTGCCCCATGTTGACATTGACGACTGTTACATCACTGAATGTGCAAGGTGGTTCCATTTTGATTCTCATGTTGTCATGCTCTTTCAAATTCTTAAGCGTTTCCAGTGACTAGAAATCATGTAGACTGTTCCACTTCACATTAAGTGATTTTGTCGATTCATCAGTATTGCGCCAGTCGAAATGATCTAAAAATTACCTATATTGGTTGCAGCCAGTAATTAAGGAACAACGCAATGATATCTGTGTTCATTACATATGTAACTGCTCAATATCATCTCATGTGTTGGTGGAAACCGAGTACTTTTAACTACGGTGGGGGGGGAGCCTGTTCCATCGTCTCCGTACTCTGCAATAATCGATCTTGGGCATCAGCTCCTATGTTGCATGGTTTTTCGATTGCTTTATTCATCTTCTCCTTAAAATAAAAACCTAATTAGATATCATCTCTACATTTATAAATTTTTCATAATGCAAATATAAGTTTTCATTTCTTTACAATTATTAGATTAGTCTCTAACATATCAAAGCATTCGTGAATGGATTTAACTGCATTTTCCTATTCGTTTGCTTTCTGCTGCACAGAAAGTACAAATATACTTGCAACCGTCATGCTCTCTATTTTCTCCGAGCAAAAAGCTGTATCTCTGACAGGCTTGTTCATCGAAATCTCCTTCAGCCCTTGCTTGAATCATAGCTGCTAGGTGTCCTATATATGAAGTGGCTAAACGAAGAGTTTCGATCTTGGACAATTTGCGATCTCTTGGTTCTGTTGGTATGTGAGTTCGAAGAATTGAGAAAGCAGTATTGACGTTTGTTGTTCTGTGTCGCTCCTTGACGTTCGCTAGATGTCGTTGCACCATCGATGAGATCAACTCATACTTTGATTCGGTTGTTGACATTTGATTATCACTTTTATGCTTCATCTGAAAAAAAAAAAAAAAAATTGGACTAAATTAAAAAAATATTTGAGTAACAAAACAAAAGCGTATGTATGTATGGACAAGAATTACAAAATAATTCATTTTTGTTTCATTAATATAGTGCGATACTGTTAGGACCAGGGGTGCCCATCTATGTAGACTGCACTATTGGAAATTTTAGGGAGAGAATTTTTCTTTAGAGGGATAAGAACCCCTGGTTAAGACAATACTATTTATAACTTTTGTTAAATTGCTTTTCTTGTTTTTATAAAATTGAAGTACTACTCAAGAGTGACTGAAGTGTTCTTAGCAAGGTCTACTAGACTAAAGCGATCTGTGAAACTAAAACTGAAAATCACTATTTGGCAGATATTGAATCATTGATCTATAAAAAATTCTCTGCTTTTGAGATAGGACAAAAATAATTGGCCAAGGACCTCTGCAACTCGGTTCAAATGGCCTATCCATATTGTATAATCTTAACCTTGATCATGAAGAAAATGCAGAAAACAACGATTTAACTAAGATTGTACATTGTACAAGGCACTAAGGAAAAGAATATTCCTCAACTTTGTTCATCACCTGAACAGGAAACTTCTTTACGGACAACTGCTGAAAATACGAGGGTCACTCTGAAGTTTTTGAATTACTACTATTAAAATCTGTCCGCGTCTGTCTGTCTGTCTGTCCGTCTGAAGCTTGAACTCCTCAAAAACCGCTGAGCGTAGAGAATCAAACATAATACCATTCGATTCGAAATTTTCTAAGGAAGACAATAAGACCAACCGCGTAATTGTACGACGTTAATTAGCTGAGATATTAATTAAAACGTTAATTAAATTCTTTGCACTTTTAAAATTCCAAGACATTTATTTCTTTCCGTTGCCATTTTAAATTAAAGCGTTAATTAAATTATTGAACTATTTAAAATTCCGTCTGAAGCTTGAACTCCTCAAAAACCGCTGAGCGTAAAGAATCAAACATAATACCATTCGATTCGAAATTTTCTAAGGAAGACAATAAGACCAACCGCGTAATTGTACGACGTTAAATAGCTGAGATATTAATTAAAACGTTAATTAAATTCTTTGCACTTTTAAAATTCCAAGACATTTATTTCTTTCAGTTGCCATTTTAAATTAAAGCGTTAATTAAATTATTGCACTATTTTAAATTCCAAAATTTTATTTCTTACCGTTGCCATTTTAAATTAAAGCGTTAATTAAATTATTGAACTATTTAAAATTCCAGGACATTTATTTCTTACCGTTGCCATTTTGAATTAAAACGTTAATTAATTGTTGAACTATTTAAAATTCCAAAACTTTTATTTCTTACCGTTGCCATTTTGAATTAAAACGTTAATTAAATTATTGAACTATTTAAAATTACAAGAGATTTATTTCAGTCGCCGTTTTAAATTAAAGTGTTAATTAAATTATTACACTATTTTAAATTCCAAGACTTTTATTTCTTACAGTTGCCATTTTGAATTAAAACGTTAATTAAATAGTTGAACTATTTAAAATTCCAAGACTTTTATTTCTTACCGTTGCCATTTTGAATCAAAACGTTAATTAAATTATTGAACTATTTAAAATTCCAAGATATTTATTTCTTTCCGTTGCGATTTTAAATTAAAACGTTAACTAAATTGAACTTTTTAAAATGAACGAGTGTTATTTTGTTCCATTGTCATTTTGAATACGTGTTATAACAAAGTTCTAACAATTGTTTTTATTCTAATTATTAATGACATATTTTTTCTCTGGTACTATTTTGAAAATGTGTTTTTAAATAAAATTGCAATTGCTGTTTTTAGAAGGAACTTTTTTGACTGCGATCCAAATACACTAGTCGACAAATTTTCACTTTTTTTCCCTAACAAAGATGAAATTAACTGTTTTTGACTAATTTTGCAGTGTAGAGTTCAAAAATAATAGTAAAAAAGCTGTGGCACGTACAGTTTTTTTGTTATGAATTTCTAAAAAGTACTGAAGATAACTGAAAAAACATATCAAACACACCTTTTTTCAAGAGGAAAGGATCCTAATATTAACTCCTAACTTTTTTTGAAGTTTCAAGAGAGACTCAAAGTTTAAAATCATAATTACTAATGGCAAAGAAGGGGTTCTTAGGGGGGTGTACCCCCTCAAAATGAGCAAAAAATCACCAAAAATGATCTTTTCATTCTTGTTTTTTTAAAATGACGTTTAAAAAAAAATTTCGATGTAAAATCAGAGGATAGGACCCCCTCCTATGATTCCTACGTCCGAAAAAATTTTCGCGCTGTAAAAAAAAAAATTAAAAAAACAATTAAAAACCGATTTTATGACTGTCGCACGCTAAATACGAGACACATCGCAGGTCTTCAGAAAGACGGCGTATTCTGGCTGGTTTTTATGTAAAATTATCTCCAAAATCCAAATATGGCCCCTTTCCTCTCCATCACTCTCCACTTTTTGCCGAAAGCCCCCCCCCCGCCCCCTCTGGTACAAAGCGTGCGTATTTAGCGTGCGTCACTCATAAGATCGTTTTATTATTATTATTATTATTTTTAATTTTATTTTACAGCGCGAAAATTTTTTTGGGCATAGGAATAATAGGAGGGGGTCTTATACTCTGATTTTACACCAGAAAAAAATTTTAAAACGTCATATTAAAGAAACCAGAATAGAAAGATACTTTTTCATGATTTTTTGCATATTTTGAGGGGATACACCCCCCTCGTCCCCCCTTTTTGTTATCGGTGGTCATGATTTCGGACTTTGAGTCTCCCTTCACCTCCAAAAAAATTTAGGAGTTAATATTTTGCTCCTTTTCCCTCCAAAAAATAGGCATTTGGTGCTAAAATCATAAAAAATAGTAAAAAATTATTTTTTTTATTACGGAAAATTGAGACGTGGTGGGACTTTTTTACTTGCAGGTATTTAAATAACTATTTGAATGCGTAATAAAAATAATAATTTGGTTGTTGTTAGTGAATCACTGTCGACCAGTGATATTAAAAGAACTTTTTCGTTTAGAATTTTGCAATTAATTTTACATTAAGAAAGCGGTTTGGAAATAATTGTTTTTGATAAGGAATCTTATTTGTTATTTAGGGAGAGTGCTAAGTATGCACTACTTGACATCGTCTTTATTTTTGAGGAAGCATGTGTAAATAATTTGATTGATTCTTTGATGCAGGAAAGGTTTTTAGCGAGCTGCTTAAACGGAGAGTAGTTTGTTAAACTTTTCCTTGGTACTTGAAAGGCGAGCCGCCTTGGCGGCGAGTAGTTTATTGAAATTTTCCTCGCTACTGTAAAGGCCAGCCGCCTTGGTGGCGAGTAGTTTGTTGAAACTTTCCTCGCTACTTTAAAGGCGAGCCGCCTTGGTGGCGAGTAGTTTTCTCAAACTGCCTTCACTACATTAAAGCCCGTGCAACGCCGGGCCACGCAGCTAGTTACTATTAAAATCTGTGAGTGTCTGTCTGTCCATCTGTCTGAAGCTTGAACTCCTCAAAAACTGCTGGCTTTTGAAACTGGCCGTCCCCCTTGAGGTGTTGAATTTCAGAGTTGTAAAAAAAAAACTTTTTTATTTACTTAACATAAAATATATGTTCAAGGTAAACCGTGCAAAGCCCGGCCACACAGCTAGTTAAACATGAAATTGGTTGGTTGTTAACAACCGGCCAATTGGTAAAAATTCGTGTTTTGCGAATCTCAACTTTTACTACTACAAATCTGCTCTAATATTATTATAAATCAACATTTTTAGTACTTAATTACGTTAAGAACTTTCTTTTGAAATTTAACAGAGTTGTTAAAATGAATAATTTTTACATATTTGTTTCAAAAATAGTTTTAAAAATTTTAAAAACCTGTTTAAAGATTTAAATGAAAAAAAAATGTTACTAGACCTTATCAACAACTTGCAATTGAAATAAAGTAAACGAACGAAATAATAATATTATCGCCATTAGCAAGCACTGTATTAAATAAACCGTAAGGACCCGTTTATTACGAGCACTCGGATTTAACGAGCAACATGTTACGGTCCCTTCGGGCTCGTTATAAGCGAGTTCGACTGTAGTACCAAAGGCAACTGAAAATATTAACTCAGGTCAGTAAAATTTTGCACATATACTTATAATAACATGAGGCAACTTTTTCGCACTGTTGGAAATTTAAGATTTAAAAAAAAAAAAACTCATATTAAACTGAATTTCGCGAGCCAGAGTACATGTAACCTTTAAATGCAATTAAATTTTGCTAGATAACACACAGGAAAACACTCACAAAAGAAAAAAAAAAGGAGAGTAGGAAGTAATTTTGAAAGCCTTGCTTTACATCCTTTTTTCAGTTTAAAAAAATTAATTCATTAATTTAAAAAAATAATAAAATAATAAAATGCACTTAAAAAAATAAATAAATGTCTGGAAGAGCACCTTTTCCCTAGCGGTTCAAATCCACCTTTACCCAATTTTACAGCTATAGGTTAGCGCCTATAGCTGTAGGGTTTACTAGGCACGGCAAAAAAGACGTTTTGTACGTTTAAAATGTCGTTTTCAAGTTCGTGGTCTGCAAGTCTCCCGTGAAATTTTGCTATTTAGATAAGTCCTTAAATTGAATTTAACTTTTGATTTTTGGTCTTAATTAAGAACCCTTATAACTCCTGCCCCAATACAACAGAGAAAATTAGAACAAACTCCGTCTTGAGCAAGAAAAAAAAATATTTGTTTTCTTTTTTTCAGGATGATTTTAAATGTTAAGAGGTTCAGGAATTTTATCATCCCCCAGTAAGGCAGTCTTTGCGAAGTTTTTGCTCAAAAATTAATTATAAAAAAAGTAATTAGAAACAGAAAAAAACGCTCTAAGGTGCAACCCCCCCCCCTCCCTCCCGGGTTAGAAGTACTTTGTTTACTCAGTTTTCAATGTTGCAACTACCAGTGTGCTAGCCAGGACGTTCATACTCCCCCCCCCCCCCCCCCCACACACAAGCTAAAAAGGTTACACATGTAAGTACACATCGCGTTTTCCGACTCTTTATTTCAAAAAAATTTTCAATTCCACAAACGAAATACTTCTCGCTACGCCTATTGGTAATGCTATGCTCTATGGGATCTCCTGTACACAGGACAGCCACAGACACGAGTTCACAATTTTTTTGACGTTACTTCTAAAAAATACATGAAGTTTGCTTTTTGTTAAAAAATATCATATAGTTTATTCATTCTCGCACAACTACATGTTTATCTCAGCTATTGAGTGTTGATTAGGATAAGGAACGTTGACGCCAGTGGAAATCTATCCTTCTAACAGGAAAGTGATTCAAAAAGATGATCTTGTAAATAACTCTCGTGTTACCTGGAAGTTTCTCATCAGAATCCAAGTGACAGTTCGGTTTCAGCGGTTCACACGATGCAGCAAAAAACTGGTTTTCCATATGTTTCTATTTACACCCCCCACCCCTGAAACCACCCGAGGTCGCTCACTACTGAGAATAGAAGGGGTCTGAGAAAGAGCTCTTTGTACTTTGGCTTTGACTTCGGACCCCACCAACTTCATTAACTTTGTCCATGTTCACCGCTGCGCCCCGCCAATACAAGGGAAAAAAATGTCGCCGCTGCCCCCTGGTGACAAAAAAAAGGTCATTTTCGCTGCCGATCCGCCCTGCTGTCTAAAAGAAAAAAAGAAAAGGTCTTCACTTTGCATGGAAAAAGTGCCGCCCTGGGCTATAGCCCATTAAGCCCATACGTAAATACGCCACTGAAGTAGAGACTCGATCGAGACCATTGAACCAGACCATGAAACTAACGACACTTCGTTTCGTTTCGTTTCGTTTGGGGCTATATGCCCAGGTTTTTTGATGAAGACTACAATCTAGTGTCTTGCCTCCATTACACATGATTTTTATTACATATATCTTGTACAGACAATGTATGGAAGTGTTACATCACAAAGGAAGGAAGTACATCCGGAGCGAGGGTGGGAGTCGAACCCACCGTCTCAGAGTTATCGGCTACATGCCTTAGACCGCTCGGCCACTGAGACTCCTAACGACACTTACACACACAATTCCAAAGAGGCTACAATCTCAAAGAAGACATCGAGCCTGAAGACCAAAACGAAAACGAATCTGGGAGGGCCGCCACTGTAGGTTGGATAAATGAAGATGAGGTCAAATCATGAAAGCAAATAATCTACCTCGATGACCTGGATATGTCATTTAAAGAAATTGCAGAAGTTGATACAGAGAAAAAAAAATGTTTTGTATGATCATTCTAAGTTCAAACGATGAAAACAGGGAAAAATACTGTCAGCCCACAGTTGCCTTGCTTAATTCCTACCCACAAACGCAAACCTTTATCTTATTGTTTCATTTTAAATAAATTAGAATGTTTTATATTAGTAAAATAGTTGTTTTATTGTAATTACTTCGTAATCCGCTTCTGTCGGGTCAGCAATTGTCCTCCTACAGCACACCAAATGTGTCACTATCAGCCACCTCAACATACACTGCTCGACATTGAAAATGCGACACCAAGAAGGAGTGGTCAGAAATTGATGAAATTTGGTAAGAAGACAGAGACAGCATGGAACAATAAGTGATATTTATTTCAAAATAAATAAGCAAAATTTAGAGCGAGGACGGCGTCGGCTCAGTAAGAAGTAGGACCACCGCGGACAGCGATGCACGAAGAAACACGTCTTGGCATGGAGTCAATAAGCCTGCGGTTGGTGTCCTGAGGGATAGCACTCCATTCCCTTTCAACCATTTGCCACAGTTCGTCCTCTGAACGAGGCAGTGACAGGTTCTGCAAACGGCGTCCAATCACGTCCCACACATGTTCGATTGGTGACAAGTCAGGAGAGTATGGTGGCCAGGAAAGCATCTGTACACCTCGTAGAGGATGTTGGCTGATTCGAGCACTGTGAGGCCGGGTGTTATCCTGTTGAAAAATTGCATTTGGCAGACCCTGAAGGTAGGGGATTGCCACCGGCCGCAGTACATTATCTACATATCGTTGGGCCGTCATAGTGCCCCGAATACGAACTAGAGGTGATACGGAATTGTATGCAATAGCGCCCCAAACCATTATGCCACGTTGTCGCGCTGTGGGGCGTTCCAGTTACTGCCGGATTCGATCTTTCTCCACGTCGACGCCACACACGTATGCGATGACTATCGCTGGACAAACAGAAGCGGGTTTCATCTAAGAACACTACGGTTTGCCATTCTGCCATCCACGTCGCTCTGGTCCGGCACCATTCCAAACGTTGGAGTCTGTGCTGTGAGGTCAATGACAGTCTTCTTAGCGGGGGCCGTGATTGCAGGCCACGTGCAACCAGTCGACGGGAAATGGTT
Organism: Uloborus plumipes; assembly: GCA_038373865.1. Lineage (NCBI taxonomy): Eukaryota > Metazoa > Arthropoda > Arachnida > Araneae > Uloboridae > Uloborus > Uloborus plumipes. The sequence continues at coordinate 88,467 of JAXGGA010002534.1, forward strand.
CTGGTCGACACAGGAACATCCAGGGTACCTTGCACGTGCTGCAGAATCGACGTACAAGAGACTTGCGGGTCCGCCACAGCTTGTCGGTGAATCCGTCGATCCAAGCGGTCTGACGTCACTCTAGCTGCACCTGCACCCCTCAATGTGGCTACATTTCCTCTTTCCAACCATCTCCGACACAGCCGATGCACAGTGCTTGAATCCATGTGGGTATCAGCTGCAATTTGACGTATAGACCAACCTCCCCTTCTCAGTCCGATCACCATACCCTTTGTAAAGTCGTCTATATGCTGGAAGTGTCTTCGTTGAGGACGGCGTGGCATTTCCTCTTATCACACGTATTCTTCGAGACAAAAACCAAATTTCTCCGATAATTATCTGGCAGAAAAACCAACATCAACATAGCCCACTTTTCAACTTCATTCTCTTATATCTTACTTCACGTGCGTCGGAGAGCTGCGCATTTCATATCATTTGCATAACTCAGTGACATGCGTCTACGGTAAAATTTGCATGAATTTCTGACCACTCCTTCTTGGTGTTGCATTTTCAATGTCGAGCAGTGTATTACAACTTTCCTAAAACTATTCATTTAGGAGTTTCAAATTTCCCAAGATGTCTGTCTAGGTTTGCTAATCAGTCGATGAAACGATCACTTTGAAACATAATATACAGAAAAATAATTGAAGCTGAAAATTTTAGTTTTTAGATACATATAATGGAACCTGAAAAAACGATCTGGTTCTACCATCCTCGTATGGTGCATTTAATTTATTCTACCTCAAATCTCATTTTTACTTCATAAACACAAAATACTTACGAGGTCATAAGCAGGTATAGAATTATAGCTTATAAAATTTAAACTTTGAACTAGAACTTGACAGAAGATGTAATTTGCATTGATTCTTTTCGTTTTGATATGAAATAGGGTTGGTTAGGGTAAGTGGGCCCCTTTTTAGAACAGTTCGTTTTTAAAGCCTTACACAAAAGTTTTAAAGCAAAACAGCTTTTTTTGACTCCTTTTATCTTAGACATTATTAATGAACACAAATTCAGCATTATTTCCGAAAAAAATGCTTTAAATATTTTTAACCATCGTATTCTTTACAAAATGGCGTGGGGGACTCACTTACCCCCTAAGAAGGGGTAAGTGTTATTTATATTTAAAGCGAGCATATTTTGGAAAGGGGTTTGTGGGTCCTACCTAACAAAGTACGCAACAGTTTAGTAGGGAATATTTTTCTGTATAAATGTATCCATTAATGAGGTATCTACTTACATTTAAATGTGTATGACAGAAAATTATAAAGCGGAATACAAAACAATTGTGTCTGTGAAATTCATTAAAAGCCGTTAGGCGTATTTTTTGTTTTTACATATAAATTAATGTTGATCAAACATAATGGAGTCGATTAAGATCAATTTTGGTAAAATAGGAAAAAAATTATAGGTTGAAAAAAAATGGAAACACTTAATTGCAGCGTCTATTTGAAGTTTTCTTAGTAGGAAACGTTATCATTTCATCGTCAGTTATAATTCTAAGATCACCTACATCCAACCAATAAAAGAGTAGCTATTTCTATTCTTTCTATCAATTTTTGCAGTATTTTTTTCATTTGTATCATATTTTAAAATTAGACCTTCATAATACTTTATGGTTTTCCTTAATACAAGTTTCACAAATACATAGTTACCAGCTTTAGCAGTTTTTGTAGCTAAACCATCAATTTCTTCTAGGTGCTAGGTCTTCATAATTATCTTTCACTTCAGCATAGAAATTGCTTCATCAAAACTGCTTTTCATTTTGGAATCATCATTATTACGAGGGGGCCCATTTACCCTTATAGAGAAAAACCAAGGGGTAAGTGTAAGTGGGACCCCTCCCCTTAAACACTTATCTTTACTAATATATAAAGCTGTAGAGTTTGTTTGTTTGTTTGTTTGTTTGTTTGAACGCGCTAATCTCAGGAACTACTGGTTCGATTTGAAAAATTCTTTTTGTGTTGAATAGTCCATTTATCCAGAAAGACTTTAGGCTATAGTTTGAAAAGATTCGATAAGCGATTCGCTTTTTTATTCGAATTCAAGGCAATTTTCTCATAAATCGCCGAATACTGGGGTTAAAAATTACTTACACATATTAATGTAATATATCGTTGGAAGCAGAAAAATTTTGTCCGTCCTATGCGGTTTGTTCCGATTCTCTATCTTAAACACGGCACGAGTTATTCAATTTTTAAACTTGCCTTTTGCAAGGCTTCACCCGATTTCTTGCAATACTTGGTTCATTAAAACCATCAATAAAAAATAAACTAATTATTCCACAGTTTTGATTTTTACGCCATTGGATAGAGCGATATTTTTAACCCCAGTATTGATTCGACTTACAGTCGAAGAACCAAGCTTTTATCTCCACTGGAAAAAAAGTTACAAGCGTTTGAACTTTGAGTTCGAAAACCTCTTTTCTGATCAAATTATTAACGTTTTATTTCGTTGCTATTGCGACATCTTTTAAATTCATTGTTGGTGTCCTTTTCTTCATTTCGTTTCTTAAAAGCATTTTATTTCTCGGCGTTTCAAGGCTCTCCTATGATGATTATAACAAGGCAAACAATTCCTTTTAGTTCGGTACAATTGCAAAGGTTTTAGCCTTTAATATTTAATTGTGAAATAATGTAGCAATTTGATATTTGACAACATACCTGCATTTTGCGCAACATTTTGAAAATGTGTTTTTAAATAAAATTGCAATTGCTGTTTTTAGAAGGGACTTTTTTTGGCTGCGATCCAAATATTAAAACAACTTTTTCGTTTAGAATTTTGCAATTAATTTTACAGGAAGAAAGCGGTTGGGAAATAATTGTTTTTTGGTAAGGAATTTTATTTGTTATTTAGGGAGAGTATCTTTACTAATATATAAAGCTGTAGAGTTTGTTTGTTTGTTTGTTTGTTTGTTTGTTTGAACGCGCTAATCTCAGGAACTACTGGTTCGATTTGAAAAATTCTTTTTGTGTTGAATAGTCCATTTATCCAGAAAGACTTTAGGCTATAGTTTGAAAAGATTCGATAAGCGATTCGCTTTTTATTCGAATTCAAGGCAATTTTCTCATAAATCGCCGAATACTGGGGTTAAAAATTACTTACACATATTAATGTAATATATCGTTGGAAGCAGAAAAATTTTGTCCGTCCTATGCGGTTTGTTCCGATTCTCTATCTTAAACACAGCACGAGTTATTCAATTTTTAAACTTGCCTTTTGCAAGGCTTCACCCGATTTCTTGCAATACTTGGTTCATTAAAACCATCAATAAAAAATAAACTAATTATTCCACAGTTTTGATTTTTACGCCATTGGATAGAGCGATATTTTTAACCCCAGAATTGATTCGACTTACAGTCGAAGAACCAAGCTTTTATCTCCACTAGAAAAAAAGTTACAAGCGTTTGAACTTTGAGTTCGAAAACCTCTTTTCTGATCAAATTATTAACGTTTTATTTCGTTGCTATGGCGACATCTTTTAAATTCATTGTTGGTGTCCTTTTCTTCATTTCGTTTCTTAAAAGCATTTTATTTCTCGGCGTTTCAAGGCCCTCCTATGATGATTATAACAAGGCAAATAATTCCTTTTAGTTCGGTACAATTGCAAAGATTTTAGCCTTTAATATTTAATTGTGAAATAATGTAGCAATTTGATATTTGACAACAAACGTGCATTTTGCGCAACATTTTGAAAATGTGTTTTTAAATAAAATTGCAATTGCTGTTTTTAGAAGGGACTTTTTTTGGCTGCGATCCAAATATTAAAACAACTTTTTCGTTTAGAATTTTGCAATTAATTTTACAGGAAGAAAGCGGTTTGGAAATAATTGTTTTTTGGTAAGGAATTTTATTTGTTATTTAGGGAGAGTATTAAGTATGCGCTACTTGACATCGTCTTTATTTCTGAGGAATCATATGCAAATAATTTGATTGTTTTTTTGGTGCAGGAAAGCTTTTTAGCGACCGCCTTAGAGGGGAGTAGTTTTTTGAAACTTTCCTTGGTACTTTAAAAGCGAGCCGCCTTGGCGGCGAGTAGTTTGTTGAAACTTTCCTCGCTACTTTAAAGGCGAGCCGCCTTGGCGGCGAGTAGGTTGTTTAAACTTTCCTCACTACTTTGAAGGCGAGCCACCTTGGCGGCGAGTAGTTTTCTCAAACTGCCTTCACTACATTAATGCCCGTGCAACGCCGGGCCATGCAGCTAGTTAATAATACTTTGCATAAAAATTCTTATTGCAATTAGAACTTTAGTTTAAACTCTACAAGAAAACTTTATGAACATAGAAAAAATAATAAAAACTAACATTAAAACACTTCTTTGAAAAATGTTGCTTGAACTCGCAAAAAAAAAAAAAAAATGGAAATTTTTTCGCTATAAATTATATGATCCAAAAAAAAAGTTTCGTGAAACTGAAATACTGCCGGCCCCGCTTAATCTGGTAACGGATAAACGAATAAAATATCCCAGAACCGAATATTCCCCATGCCATAGACGCAATGTTGAAGATCCCCACTTAAACGAATACCCCGCTTAATCGAATAATATTTCTTGGAACCGACGGTATATGCAAAAGCAATCACTGTGATGCAATTTGACAAAGTATAAAAACTATACGCGCATTTCAGTTTTAAGGGGGGTTGCCCACTTACCCGAACCAACCCTAAATGAGAATACAAAACAAAATCAGTAGAAGAATATTGCACTTTTGTCTTTTCAAAAAAAACTAGCTGTCGTGGCCGTCACGAAACTTTCTTCTATATCTATCTTATGAATTCCGGTTACAAAATAAAATACGTACTCGCCCGAGTAGTTGGAGACAGCGCCAATTTCCCAATTATCGTAATAACCCTGCAAATGCAGAATCAATGAGCGAAATTGGAAATCATTGCAAAAGCCTTGTTTAGATAAATTGCAAACATTTTGTTTGTTAGTAAAAAGAAATTGGCAACAGTTAAAAATTTCAAATCATTGAAAGTTTTCAGCTGTTTTGATAATTAAATAGCGTGAAAGCGATTTTTTAATGAAGTAATTTTTCGCATTGTTGACTAAGCGCAAAAATCACCCCACCCTCCCCCTGGGGCGATTGGCGCCAAAATTTAATCGATGCTTGCTTCCATATTGGGTTAGTGTTATTCCAAATTTCATTCAAATCGCAGCAATATTTCCCGAGATACAGTAGGTGCAGTGACAAAATAAGCACTTTTGATTGCTCCACCCCCCTTTGAGATATTGACACACAAATTGAATCAGCACCTGTACTCAATAGGGTCTACCTATGGACTAATTTTCGTTTGATTCCGCCGGTTACTTCCTGAGATATAGCAGTCACCCCCGCGCAGAACACGTGCGATTGCTCCACCCCCCTTCAAGATATTGACAAACAAATTGAATCAGCACCTGTACTCAGTAGGGTCTACCTATGGACCAATTTTCGTTTGATTCCGCCGGTTACTTCCTGAGATATAGCAATCACCCCTGCGCAGAACACGTGCGATTGCTCCACCCCCCTTGGAGATATTGACAAACAAATTGAATCAGCACCTGTACTCAGTAGGGTCTATCTATGGACCAATTTTCGTTTGATTCCGCCAGTTACTTCCTGAGATATAGCAATCACCCCCGCGCAGAACACGTGCGATTGCTCCATCCCCCTTGGAGGAATTCGCTAAAAAAAGTCAGGTGCACCAGTTCACATGGTGGTACATATGTGAAAAAATTTTTGTTCGATTTCATTCAGTAGTTTTTGCTCTAGCGCGGCCACAAAAACTGGTCACACACATACAGACTCACACACACACAGACAGACAGACAGACAGACATTTTCTAAAAATGGTCGAAATGGACTCAGCGCACCTCAAAACGTGCAAATCCGTCAAAATTCGACATTCGAAAATTTTCACGAAACCAATACTTTCTTCTATATATTAGATATAGAAGAAAGTAAAAACGTAAAACGAAAACAATACCACTCGAAATGTTGAAATGTTCCATTTAATTGTTTTTATTCAACCAAAATGTGTGACGCATAGAGCCCCTGTACTGACTGTCCGTGAAAATCACGAACTGGCACTCGCGAACAGTTCCACTTAAAAAAGGGTAGATGTGTTGTGAGTGATAACTTTCCGAAGTTTTCAAATTAAAATTTGCATTTGCTATATTCTTTGACATATTCAACTAAACTATGTATTTGAAATTAGCATCGTTCCACGTTGTTTGTTACGGTTCAAAATGCTTTTTATTATTCTTCCCAGGCCCGTCATTTCGGAATTCGGGGAACGGGGAGGGGGATCAATTGCGCCCCCCCCCCCCCCGATTTTAAGAAATCAATGCATTTACATGTCAGTAGGCGTGGTTTTTGCCATTTTTGGCAAATTTATATTGTGTACACACCCTTTGCCCCCCCCCCCTGGAAAAATTCGAAATGACGGTCCTGATTCTTCCCCTTATTGTTAACTAAGCTATCACTCCTATTTTGGAAAGATCAGGGAAGACCTGACGCATGCGTAAATACGCGGGAAGATTTTACCCAAGAAGATTAGACAGTACGCAATCCAGAAACATGCGATTTTAAGACCCAGACAAATTTCCCAAACACTTCTATTTATAAACCAAAAATATTCCATGTCGCATTCAACATGTGACAAAACTTTCAGGATTTACTCAGCAATGACACTGGAACTCTTTTTATTACTTCAAAATCAGATCGGTGAGTCCCCAGTTCGACTTACTCGGGATCTTCAAAAAATTCCTGATTAAACACATCGCAGCGAAACAAATGCGGAGCAAACCTGCCATTTTGACTAGTGGTCTGAGACGTCTGTCAGGGAGGAAGCCCCGGCTTCGAACCCCGCTCGGACATGGATGTACTTTCTCTCTCTCCTGTTCTTGTCCTATCTGTGTGTGAATGATCTGAGTGTGTTGTGAAAGGCTGCCTGCCTTATAAACGGATCTTATAGCATGTGTGTTAAGATAAACGGACTTCCACATTAATGGTGCTCGTAAAAACGGAAGCCGTACATATTCCTCCTCAAATCGAGCAGATGTTTCTGCTCGGGCTCGGGTACCCTATAGTGGTTTCAGAAAACACAACATGTTCAACAATGAGATTTGAATACATAAAAAAAGCATATAGGGAAATTTCAACCGATTAAATATTGCAACTTTGCCCACTGGATATTGTTAAGAGACTTACAAAACTCAAAAATTCACCATCGCCGAATTTTAAAACACAATGATTGTTTTTTCTTTAAACCCACGCGCAAAAAAGCGCGGCTTGAGAAACGATACCGTAACGTCGAATAGTTGTAATTTCAAACTTTCGCCCACAAAAATTGCATTGCAGCTTTATTATTTTTTCACTGTGGAGTTCTTTCCCTTCATGCGGAGTCTTTCTTTCCCTTGTGAATGAGTTTAAGTTTATTAATTCGCTATGGAGATTAGATTCATCAACGGGCAATCTAATAACCTGCCACGGGTGTTAAATTGTTTTAAACATTTTGTGGCGAAAACCATATTCAAATTTTTAGAAAGGCACTACTTATTGACTTTTACCTTCTGTGGCAGCCCTGGAGAATAACGTTGTGAAATTGCAGAAAACCTGTTTTCGCTCGAGCCAATACTAAAAACTTCTTACTCCAGCTTAGAGCTCTGGTTGGAAAAACGAAAAATTCACCAGCCATATGATGTCACCGTGAACTTTAAAAATTAATTTTGTTTTTTATTGTACCACTCGGGTACCCGTGTACGAATACTTGCATCAAAGGTGGAACAGGTACCGCTTCCGTTTTTACGAGCACCATTAAGGTGGAAGTCCAATTAAGCTCAACACGGACAGTAAGATCCATTTATAGGGCAGACAACCAATCACAAAGTGAAAGGACATTGGAACGAGAAAGTACATCCATGCCCGAGCCGGGATTCGAACCCTCCTCATCCTAGTCAGACTTTTCTGAACACTAGACAATGAGCCCGGCAAAAAAAAAAAAAAAACTGCTTATCATGTCACAAAAATTGTTCCGCCGATTATGCTTATGTTCTATACCACATGAAAATAAAATTAAAAAATCGAAATCTTCTCTATTATGCTTGTACCAAGTTTTCATTTGTCGGTAGTGTTAACTTCCAGGTTAGTTATTTCTAGTCAAAACAATTGTTTGACTTTAAGGACTGCGCAGGATAAAGATCTTTTATGTGATGAAAATTTAAATGAAATTTTCCACTTCAGTTGCATAGAATTACAGGTAAGATTTTTTTCAGTCTTTTTTGTCTCTACCAGATGAAAAATTATATCAGTAACGCAAATTGAAACGCAAAATAAATTAATTTCCCTCTCTGTTTTTGCCTAATAGAGAAGAATTATCGCTATGAACACAATAATGTGTTTTAATTTTCGAATTTTTGATTGATGTTCAGCTGTCATATTGCGGGAAATCCTTCTCATGTTTGTAAGAATCAAACCTGTAACACTCAACTAGAAACCGTTTGTTACCGAACTGATGCGTGAGTTACCGTTTTCTTTTTTTTTTTTTTTTTTTCATCAATTATTTTTTTATATGAGGAGTTTGTTGAGATGATTTTTATGGTACAAAGAGCAGTTTAAATGCATCGCTTTTTTATCAAACAACACATCTCATGTTTTAAAATTGGTTTTGATTTCTTAAAATATGCTTAAAAAAATCTTCATCCAAAATTTTAGTTCTCAAACAAAAGTATTTCCGTTCATTTGTGTTTTACTTCGGTTTTCGGACCTTCATCTGTAAATACTGCACCCCAAAGTAGTATGTATTCGCTTTAATATAGGAAATTAACAATTTTTTGCAAATCTCTCTCCCTCTCCCATTCTGATTGTTTTGAATTAATTTATATTTCAAGCTCATTTTAAGAGTTTTTTTCAGATGTAAAAAATTATTAACCTTCTTAGTTATTAAAACTATTTGTCTGCTTGGACAAAAACTTTGTCACTCTTATTTAAGCTATTTATTGGTTTGATTATTTATGCTTAAAAAAAAGAAGATGCAAGCCCCCCTCTCAAACAAATTTTCTCCAACGTCCCCCCCCCCCCCCTCCATCTATAATCGACGGATCTTTGCTCGGAACTACCCTAAACGTATAATTTTTGTTTTAAAACAATAAATTTATAAACAATTTTGTAACCCCCCCCCCCCCCCCAAGCGTCTTGAATCAATTTTGTTTTTTAAACATGAGTGGAAAATTTTATTTCATTTTGATTTTAAAAATTTTTTTACCCATTTGTTTGTTTGAAAAAAAACTAAATCACAATTTTTTAACTATTTACTAATTAAAATTAGCTTCTAATTTTATTATTTAATTTTTAAAAAAGAGCACAGTTTGAAAATGATAATTTATTTCAAGGGATAATTTTCTTCTTTTTAAACATTAAAGTCCCTAAGAAAAGGTTTCCTTTTTTATTTCTTTCAGCTTTCAGCTAATACTTTTCACCCAGGGAACAAAAAAAAAAAAAAAAAAAAAATCGCCAAATAAGACGGAAAAAATTCAAGAACCTTTCAAGAAATTGAATTTATTTCAGTTAAATTATAATTTCAGTCAAATTTTGCATATTTCTCAATATTTGATACACGTGGTAAATTTGCCATCAGTCAAAAAAAAAAATTAGAGATTTAAGTGTTTGTTTCATTTTAGTATTTTCATTCAAGTGTTATTTCCTTCTCAATTTATTATAAATAATTTCAGTTTCTCTAAAAATCTTTATGAATTTGATATTTTTGACGTAAAATGTTACAAGTAATGTATATATCATACTTATACCGAATCAGCTGCTCAGCTTTGGTCTCCTTTTATTAAGAAAGATATTAAGTTATTGGAAAGAGTTCAAAAGAGGGATATAAAGTTAGTCAATTTGAAGAAAAAGGAATAAGTATTGTAACGAAGTCCGTAGCACCTTCAACTTTCTTAAATGAGCATTCCAATCTTGAGGAAGTAACTATAAATTTATTTACAAGTATGTGTACTATTTACAATAGGAGCAGGAAACAATGGCTAAACACCCAGCAATTAGGTAGCAAACAGTACACTGTACTCTCAACAGTAACTCAGCACCACGTATCTAACGTGAACAGTAATTAAGCAATTACAAAAGCAAAACAACCATTCGCCCAAGCGAATGAAAACGAGTCTCCAGAAATCAAATCTGAAAAGAACTAACTGACTGTGTTCAAGGCCAGCTATTTATACTCGAGAACGAAGTTTCGACAATATTCTAGCAAAATCCAGTTCATTCATAACTTGAACAATCCATTCACGAAACTTCTAGTAATAAAAAGAAAAACCACTCCGAGCGAAAAATGTCTTCATGCTTATTAAAGTTAGGGCAAGTGTAAAAACTACAAAGTGTTACAGGGCCGGTATACAAGTGATAAAGGTGATATCTTCAGATACTTTTGCAACATGACGCCAGATAAAACCAAAAGTAATGAAAATGATGCAAGGCAGGAAAAACAACAACTATTTACAAGATTTGTAACAGTATTCTTCCTTTGGATGATTCAAATGAGGCTTTGCCGTTCTGTCTCGCACAAAAATATGTGCCAAAGAGCAATTAATTCCACCGGTCAAATAAGTCATAAATTAACAAGCGAAGAAGCGATATAGTAAGTGAGAATAAATTGAAACTGGTAAATTATCTTCTAAAAGCGCTGTTTTATTAAAATACATATTAAGTAAAGTGACCTTCGGATGCCTTAGCGTAAACAGAAAAAAAAACATAATTTTCAAATATACCATATAATTAAAAAAAAAAAAAAAAACTTTTTTGATTCATCTATAAGGGGAAGGAAAAGATGTATGAGCACTCAGACATTTTTATCTCAATGCCGTCAAATCTTAAAGAACTAAATTGATCAGGGGAATAAAAAGGACGCAACTTTCTGTCGCAGCAGATCTATAGAGGGAGATCAGAATTATCTGGAAAATTAGTTATTTGCTTGATTTCCCTTTTTCTTCTGCTTACTGGCGATGGGGGGTGCCCAAACTTAGATAAAATGTAAAACTGTCTGCAAACTTAAATAATTTCTTTAAAATTTTCTGCAAAAAAAAAGGGGGGGGGGGTTCTGAATCCTAAAGTGCTTCCAACAACAAAAATATCAAGTTGTATGAAGTGCAGGTTCTACCCAGGGGCGGCCCTAGCGCCGGACATTCCGGATCCCTGTCCGGGGCGGCATTTGGACTCGAATATGATTGGGATAAAATAAAGTTATATTTAGGCTAAAATAAAGTTTTCTTCAAGGAAAGAAAAGTATGAACGAATTTTACATAAATTCGTTCATACGTCGAATTTTACAACGAACATAATTCTTTTCGTACTTCGGAATTCAGAAACGTATGAATGTAGCGATGTTTATGTGTGTTATTTAAATGTACCCCCCCCCCTCAATGCAACATTTTTGGTTGTTTCAACATAGCCTATTAAAATAAACGAATCACCGATTTAAAAGAACCACAAGCACAAGCAATTTTTACTTTGATTGATTTTAATTTGCAAAAGAAGTTATAACTTTTATAAAGGTATTGTTTGCCTATTTTTCTCCTGTTATTTTTGTAGTCTTAATTACCTCCAAAATGCGGCATTTTAGGTCTTTTAGATCAATTTTTCAAAAATTTCCTCGGGGGAGAAACCCCCAAACCGCCTGAAATTGCGGATATTCTCTACTTCATTAAAAAGTCCCTGCTTCATTTTAGTCATACCCATTCCCCCCCCCCCCACACACACCCTTCAAGGGTGAATAAAAAAGAAAAAAGAAAAGAATAAAGACAGCACGAAGTGTAAAAAACGACAGGTAAAGAAATAATAAAATACATGAGGTTCTGTATCAGCGACAAAAAAAGACATAGGTGACAAAAAATGCCTGTTCTGCCTACAACAAAGTTTTCCGAACTACAAAAGGGGGCCCAATATCTAAAACAGCTTAGGGTGACATTCGGTCAAAATCCGACCTGAATACAAGATTTTATTCTGTCACTCTGTTTTAAATTCCCAACATCTTTTTATTGGGTTATACAGTTTTTAGCAATTTATTACTTTTCAAACTTTAATCGTAGAGCGGCATTTTGCATTTTTGTCCGGGGTGGCAAAACTGCTAGGGCCGCCCCTGGTTCTACCATGAGGTTGGTTGTCAATCCGTCATGATTAATGAATGTGTCAGTTTCGTATGTAACAAGCTACTGCCCCACAATCAACAAAATCAAGACATATTTCAGATAGAAAACTTCCTAAATTTATAACTTTTTTAACAAAATGCAAAAATTTTCTGCAAACTTCGAAAGTTTTCTGTGAACGACGTTCGCGAGTTCGTCTATATTATCTGGGTTTGGGGGTGCCCAACACCCCCAAATATTTTGGGGGGTACTCGAGCTCCTCAGTACCCCCGGGGTCGGCGCCCCTGATATAAAAAAAATTCTCTCAAAATGAACTTTGCCTCACATTCCCTTGCAAATAGTGCAATATTTTCTGCACAATATAAATGAACAAAAATGTAACTCAAAGGTTTAACTTACCCTTTGGCTGGGGTCAAACCCAGACATGATACAAACTGTACAACCAAATACTTCGCCCCTTCTTGTTTCAGCTATCGCGTTGCTGTCCCGCTACTGAATAGCAGAAGAAACTTTTTCTGCTTTTCACCGAGTCAAGGATGAGGCTGACTTCTTTTTTTTTCCTCCGACCTTTCCACCCGCTCCCGCTTTGACCTGAACGGGGGAGGACTTAACCCCGATCTCAGAGAAGATGGTCGATTATATGGACGACTACTGTCCAAGGGATTGGGAAGATTGTTTTCTTTGGGGGGGGGGGGGGGGGTCCTTTCGACCTTGACGGTAACATTCCCGAGAAATGGAAAGATTTAAGAAAGTTTTCGGTGTGTCTCCTAGGTTTTATCGCGAGTCACTAATTACACCAGTCCACAGGAGAAAAAAAAAAAAAAAAAATGAGGAGAATATACGAAATAGGAAATATAAAAATGTTTTACTTTTTTACTCAATAATTTTGCTTGAATGATTTCCTTTATTTGGAAAGTAATGTTGCTATGTTTTTTTTAATTTGTGTCAACAAAACTTCCTCCTTTTTAAATAGTTCAAAATGAATTGTTTATTTATAATAAATTCTGATGTTGTAGTTATTTATGATATAGTTGATGTGAAGGTAAAATTAAAAAAAAAACTAACTCGGTAAATTATAAAAATATTGAAAAAATTTGCGGTATAGCAACGTTCTTTCTAAAATGTTTTATTTCGGAAATTATTTTGTTTTTAAACCTAGGAAAAAAAACTTCCTTCTTTTAAACTTCGGTAAGATCTCTGTTGGTTTCTGTCAGCAACAAAATTGTTCTTATTTTCTCTTTTGGTTTATTTTCATATCATACTTTTAAGGAATTACCGTTGAATTACAACTAAAATTGAGCATTCTTTCTGCTATATTAATTTATTAATCAATGACCTTTTAATTTTACATCATAGGCAAAGCCTTGCGGGTACCGCTAGTTTATTCATAAAAGAAAAAGGTCTTTTACAGGAAAAAACTTGAAATTGTAAACTTTTTCTGAAAAATGAAGCTATTCATTTTAAAATCAGAATAAAAAGGACATTTTGCAAATAAAACAATAACAGCTTCCATACTCGAAATTGAATAATGAGTTTTATATAATTTGCTGATGAGTCACATAATTTCAATTATCTTTGTCTGACCCTATTTTTACAACAAAGTTTAATTACTTTTCTGGACAGAATTTAGAAAATGTTAGCTCTGGTATTTTTTTTTTTTTTCTTTCAAACCAGATAGATGTTATAGAGTTTCTTTTTTCACATGTAAATTCAATGTAATATTCAAAACAATCTAAAAAAATTAAGTCCAAAAATAATAAATATTCGCGAAGTATAACCACCACCATGAGGAAACAAAAACAATAAAAGGAACCATTTTGGAAAAAATACTGGGTATTTCTTTTATTTTCAATACTTAAAGCATTTATTTTTAACACCAATATCCAACATCGTTCACATTCCGTTATTACATGCTGAATTCGATGTATTTTTTGACTTATTTCTGTGTTTATTTCATGCCATGTGTTATGTATAGTATTAGTTTTTCGTTGTAATAGTGCAGCAATCATTCAACATCTGCTTTCGACGTACGATATTTCTCATTATTTCTGCAATAGTACAAAATAAAAAGCTTATTGCTCAAAAATACCAATTTTTTTTTTTAATACATTTTTATTTGATTACACCATTTAGCATCGAACGCCAATAACGATATTTGTTTTTAAATAATTGGCGATAATACATTGGCATTTTGATTTTTTGTTCATTGAAAAAAAATAACGAATTAAACGCATAAATTGAAGGACACTAGTTTGGAGACCAATGTGAAATTTTCTGATAGCCAAAAAATTACTTTTCGTGGTTATTGGCGAGTGGCGACCGCTAGTCTCGACTGTCTGACATATTTTGTAAATTAAATGAATTAAAGCATTGACATCACAAAGGTGCAGTTTTTATCATCAAATCTTTGCATATGAATGAGTATGATTGTTTTGTTTCTCCACATGAGCTTTTCAACAAAAAATCAAAGTAAACCTGCTGAAATTCTTGCAAGTGGTATATTGAAACATCTGAAAGATTATTCAATAACTTTCGATGATCATTTTTATAATCGATCATGCATTAGTATTAGGGATGGACCGGATAGTGATTTTGCCGGATACCGGACATCGGATATCCGGTGGATCATCTCAAGCCGGATACCGGATATCCGGCATTACAATTACGTTGCATGTTCCCTTTTTTAATGTAATGCAGCTTCAAAACAATAAATCAAAGTTGTTTCTCGCATTATTTCTTTGAGAACATGTTAAATACTAGGAATGCACCGATTAATCGGCAGTACCGATTAATCGGCCATGATCGGCCCATTTGCTGATTATTTGTAATCGGCAAAATCGGGCCGATTAATCGGGCAAAAAAATTTTTTTTTTAATTTTATTCTTAAAGTATGCCTTCACTAAGAAACTACGATAAAAAATTTTATTAAGAGTAATAATAATCCTCACAGTTGACTTAAAGTTTTTAATAAATTAATTCTCCTACTTTGAATAACTATACATAGACAAGGTTGCAACATTTTTCATGTGGCGACTGTTTCCTCCTTAGTACAGTGTTTTTTAGATAACCTCTAATTTTCACAAAAAATAAAAGTCTTGAATTAAATTGCTACTAATTACTAAAAAAATTAAATTAAAATTACTCCTAAATTGGAGTACAGACTCAAATCCCCTTTTTCTGAATTTTTATGTCCAATTAACATAATTAACAATGTGTTAATGCAATGTTATTGACAATAATATGAATATTGGTCCTAAGAAATTTGATAAAATATTGAAATTATTTTGAAAATTGGGAAAATGGAAAAAAAATCTTCTCTTGAAAATAAATTACTTACTATTTCTAAACTTGGAATTGTATAAGAGAGAAAAAACAGTGATGGCAAAATTGGTAGTATTAAAAACAATCATCCTTATCGTTAATCGGCTGAGCCGATTAATCGGCCGATTATCAACAACCGATTCATCGGTAACCGATAATCGGCCAATTTGCTTATCGGTGCATCCCTATTAAATACATTCAAATTAATTTTTAAAGCCTCTATTTTATTCTACAGGAGTAGCGCTACATATGAAATGAAACACTAGCATAATGTGATTTCTTTCTAAATTATGTATTTTTATCAAAAAATACAAAACTTTAAAAGATAGAATTAAATATTTATGTATGTACTCAAAGTTTAAACTTTTAATTATTCTTAGTTTAAATTTTAAAGCTTTTCTGTTTCAATATCATTTTAATAAGTTTCTACGTAAATGATACAGTTATTAAATATGTCACCAATATTATATACCGATAATTAATTTACAAAAAAAGAAAGAGAAGAAAACTAAGCTCAGATAAACATTTTTTTTTTCGAATTAATACATATTTTATTAGAATTTTATGAATTTAAACTTCATTACAAAGTAACACATTCTCTTATTTATAATTTTGCAATAATATAAAGCAAAATTTTGCTTTAAAATTCTTTTTTTTAAGAATAATACGCATGCAATTTTTCTAACATACAAGTTAAAGAAGAAAATATTAAAACAAGACCAGTGTGTTAAATAATAATAACAATAATAAACTTATACTCAAATAATCAATTAAAAATTTCATATAACTCCAAAAAACAAAGGTACATATTTTCTGAAGATTCAAATCAGCAGCTTAAATATATTTTTAAGAGTTACGCTAAAGTTGTTCACTTTTTAAAAAGCAAATGAGTGAACTTATACTTAAATAATCAACTTGAAATTTTACTTTAGTTCCAAAAAATTAAGATACACATTCTTAAAAGTAGCAAATTATCATTTTAAATACATTAAGAGTCATGCTAAACACATTCACTTTTTTAAAAACAAATTAATAAACTAATTCTTAAACAATCACCTGGAAATTCAACTTAATTTTGAAAAAATAAAGATATTCTTGGATGCAAATGTTATATTTATGGGTTATTCCAGCAAAAATGGTACAAAAATCATGTCTGAAATTGTCGAGTTAAGTTTATCAAATGAAGTAATTTTCGCCAACTAATCGTTGTTTTAAAAATTATTCTCTGTTTATTTGTGCATAATAAAGTGTAAATGGCTTGTATATCCACTTAGTGTAACAGAGGAGACAAATGAGGTTTGAAAAATATATTTCTAATCGCTAAGAAAAGTTAATTACAGAACAAGTATAAAATGGACTAAATATCCTAAAGCTAATTCTGTCTGCAATTTCAAGAAAAAATATTTTTTGCACCATTAATGCGACTGTAACAGTGGACATCCCACAGTGCAAATTAACTATCATCAGCAAAGAATTTTAGGCTTATTTTATTTGCTGACTATATAATTCAATGTATCAAAGTAATCACAGCAGGTACATTACTTGTACTTTAAAAAAAAAAATATCACATTGAATGCAATTGCTTATTTTATTTCTGAAAGGCTTGTAATAGAGTGTACAGTTTGAAACATAAAAAATCAGCAGAAAGGGTGTCAGAAGAATTTTTTATGCTGTGCATTGCAAATGATTTTGTTGTTGCATTTCAGCTTAATCTGAAATTGCATTTTAAGTCCTAGCAATTTAAAGCTGGGGCATATCATTTTTTCTTTCTTTTGCCAAGGTTTTTTTTTTTTTTTTGAGTCCTTTATAAATGGCTTATGCCTAAATAAGTAATACACAATTAGATGGAGAACAAATTAAAAAATAAATTATTGGTGGTAAATATTAAAATTAATTACCAAATTCTGAAGAATCAGGACTGATTTGTAACATTTTCGGTGAAATGACCGGCCAATGTTTGATAGGTTATTTATTGCACGTTATTTTCAATTATAATAAAGCAATAATAGTGGCAAAGTAAAAAATATTTAATTACAACATTATTGGGTGTTAATAGATCGCAATTTTTTTAGAAGTACAAAAACTAAAAATAAAGAATTCAATAAATAAAATAATCTGATAATTTATGTTAAAAGCTACTGCGATTAATTTTTATGAACTAACGATATGATCGTAAGTTTTTTTCAACCTTTTGTCGCACATTAATCCTTGAAGGTTTGTAGCTTTTTCTTTCCAAATATTTTAACTAAAATATTTTTGAAAAGCTGAAAACAATCATACTTTATCTGGAAATTGTGAAAAATCAAATATGCAGAATGCTTCCATGTCCAGTACAAAGTCGGAGGAATAACATATAATTTTTGTTTTAGAAGCAAAAATTGGTAAAAAGGAAAGATGAAATGTAATTACATCATCTAAAAGGTTTATCAAACAATGAATTTTTTAATTGGGATTTTTGTAAAAAAGAAAATATTCAATTAGGTCCTCACATCATACCGGATAACCCTTACATCAATACCGGATACTTTGCCGGATATCCTGCAACAATTTTCCGGATATCCGTATCCGGGGCAGTCAACCGGATCGGATATCCGGAATTACCGGATACTTTAAATATCAGCCGGATAGGCCGGATACCGGATAGTTACCGGATATCCGGTCCATCCCTAATTAGTATAAATCCCAATTAAAAAATAGGAACAGTCCTCTGCATGAAGATAAAAATTTTGAGATCCCTCAACTCTAAAGGGGAAAGAAAATCTTATTCAGTAATTCTGTAATAGAAGTTCTCTAAAAGTTATTTTTATAGGTCACTTTATTTTATTTTTGTCCTAGTATAATTTCAAATTAATTTTCCTTCTGAAAAAAAAAAATGTAACTTTTTGGCATTCAAATTTTTGTTTTGAAAAAGGATTTTCAACATACACTTACTTGAAATACTAACACAAAAGCAGAGTAAATGACCAACCTAATGTCTAACTTATTCTGCTAGATATAAAGTCAGACTTTAAACTTTCCACAACACTTGTAGAGTCAAAAAACCCCTAAAACCCTAAATAACCACAACACTAAGGATGCACCGATTAATCGGCAGTACCGATTAATCGGCCATAATCGGCCACTTCGCCGATTATTAATAATAGGAAAAATCGGACCGATTAATCGGCGGAAAAATATTTTTTAAAGTAAACCTTTACTTAGAAATTATAATGAATAATTTTATTAACAGTAATAATAATCCTCACCGTTGATGTAAAGTTAATACATTAATTCTCCTATTTTGAATAAAAATACACATAGTTAATATAGCAACATTTTTCATGCGTCAATACTTTTCTCCTTGCTTTTAGATAATCTTCAATTTTCACAAAGAATAAAAGTCTTGAAAACTGAAAGAACTTCAAAATTAGATTGCTCACCACCGAGACTCCCCTCTTTTTTTTTTTTTTATTTTCATGTCTAGTTTACATAATTAACAATGTTTTAATGCAATATTATTGATAAGGATGTGAAAATTAGTTCAGAGAAATTTGATAAAATTTTGAAATTATTTTGAGAAAATTAGGAAAATGGAAGAAAAAATTAGGAACTATTTCAAAAGTTACAATTGTAAAAAAAACGAAGAAAAAACTGTAATGGTGAAATTGGTAGTACTGAAAACAACCATTTTAATCATTAATCGACTTGACCGATTAATCGACCGATTATCAAGTTCCGATTAATCGGTAATCGGCCAATTTGCTTATCGGTGCATCCCTACACAACACTTTCCACTTTGTGTTCCACAACAGGTTCCATTTAAGTTTCTAGAAAGCTAATAAATGCTTATTAAGAAGCAGTTGGTTGGTTGAAGTGATTTTCCATTCATTCTGTTGTAGTTAGTATTCTTGTGTATAAAGCAGTGAGTAACCACCCAAGCAAGGGCTAAGGCAGCAACATGCAATACACCGCCAACTCCTTTATTTCGATCCATGGACTGCAGTTTCATGCTTATTATGCACTCATCAGCATGGAATACGAAAGTAAACAAGTTGGAGGCAAAAAAAAAATTACAAGTTGTACCGTTACCAAGTGCGGTTGCTCGCTGGTAATCCAATTTCACATTAGCACGAGTATTTTTCGGCTCTCTTTGCTTTATAAGAGGATTTTTGTCTCCAACTTGTTTACTTTCGTATTCCATGCGAATGAGTGCGTAATAAGCACGAAATTGCAGTCCATGGATCGAAATAAGCGAGTTGGTGGTGCATTGCATGTTCCTGCCTTAGCCCTTGCTTAGGGGTGGTTACTCACTGCTTTATACCCGAGCTCTGCCATAAAATTTACGAGTTGTACCGTACCAAGTGTGGTTGCTCGCTGGTAATCTAATTTCACATAAGCTACCAGTTTTTTTTCGGCTCTCTTTGCTTTGAAGATTTTTGCCTCTGACTCGTTTACTTTCGTATTCCACCCGGATGAGTGCGTAATAAGCACGAAACTGCAGTCCATGGATTGAAATAAACGAGTTGGCGGTGTATTGCATGTTCCTGCCTTAGCCCTTGCTTAGGGGCGGTTACTCACTGCTTTATACCCGAGCTCTGCCATAAAATTTACGAGTTGTACCGTACCAAGTGTGGTCACTTGCTGGTAATCTAATTTCACATTAGCTACCAGTTTTTTTCGGTTCTCTTTGCTTTATAAGAGGATTTTTGCCTCCAACTCGTTTACTTTCGTATTCCATGCTGATGAGTGCATAATAAGCACGAAACTGCAGTCCATGGATCAAAATAAATAAGTTGGCGGTGTATTTCATATTCTTGTGTAGTTTGTACCTATGTTTGTATCCAAATGTTTTAGTATCTTGTTATAAACTATTCTGCAACATAGTTTATAGTCATTTGTGAACGAGAAATATTAAAATAAAATTTCCGAAAAAAGTGCTATGTATAGAGGCATAAAATATTAAGGAGTGATTTCTGCATTTGCAGCTCAGTTCAGATATCACTTTTGTAACACGACAGTATAGATCATTTATTAATACAACTAAACGATTTAACTTTGTAAAAATGTCAATAAATAATAGCAAGATAACGCACCATCAAACCACCATGTTTTATTTTGTCTCGGAGATCTGAAATTCACTGGTTTGTTTTTAAGAAAGGCGTTTATTATTATTTTTGCGAATAGTGGTTTGCTTTGCGGTTGAAACTGAGGAGAAAAATTAATTTTTCTTTTGTTGCAAAATGAACCTTGAACTATCCGGCGTGCTGCCTAATGCAGGGTAATACGGTACATATATATATTTATAAATATATAGATGAAAATTCATTGATCTTTTAAAATCACAGGGAGGTAAAGGCTTCCTCTTGACATCCCCCTCCCCTAAATAATGGACCTGTATAAAATGGACCTGTAATATACTTATTGCTGCACTAGGGCCAAGGTAGCATATCTAAAGAGAGTTTTTTGAACTACAAAATAAATATAACTGCATTCCTTTCAAACAAAATAAAATATTGAACAGTACATTTATTATTAGTATATTTTCTATTGTATGGTGTAAACAACTCATGTAACTAACATGCTTAAGAGCAAGACTCTGAGAAAGTGTCACGCCTGTGATTCATGACCTCTCAGATTTTCTCCCAAAAATTACCAAATGTTTATTATCTTAATGAAAGACCAAATCCAGAATGTTTTGCTCTAAAGTTGAGTTGTTTAGTTTTTATGGATCCCTAAAGATGAAGGTGCGACATCAAAAATTAAGCGGATTTTCAAGACATGGAAGTTGCCGTGAGCCTAAACTCTTACCAGGAACTGTTGCCCTCCAATTTTCTTTTTGTATATGGAATATAGAAGGTTGAAACTTTACAAAATGAATGTTAAATTTGTGGTAAGTTGTTGTCGTAAGGTCAGTGAAGGCCCTCAAAACAAGGCATATTTGACGTTTTTTAGCGTTTTTGAGGTCCAAAAACAGTTTGTACATTTCAGTTGGCACGGTAAATGTAGTGTCGTTTGAAAGACCAGTGTAAGCACTTTAAAATAATGTATAAATAACCGAGGAAAGTTCAACGTGCTTTTAGTTGCGTAAGGCCGAAATATGAAAAATGTCATATTTTACCGATATTCAAACGGTCATAACTTCCTCTGCCAACAACATATTGAAAAATTTTTTTTGCCAATGTCATACTTTATTCTTTGTCTTAACAGAACAGTTGAATCCTTTGAGGCGAAATGTGAAATTTTTTTTTACAAAAAATGTACAGGAAAAAATAAATTTTTTATAAAAAATTTTTTTACATTTCGCCTCAAAGGACTCGACTGTTCTGTTAAGACAAAGAATAGAATATGACATTGGCAAAAAAAATATTCCAATATGTTGTTGGCAGAGGAAGTTATGACCGTTTGAATATCGGTAAAATATATGACATTTTTCATATTTCGGCCTTACGCAACTAAAAGCACGTTGAACTTTCCTCGGTTATTTATACATTTTTTTAAAGTGCTTACACTGGTCTTTCAAACGACACTACTTTTGCCGTGCCAACTGAAATGTACAAGCTGTTTTTGGACCTCAAAAAAGCTAAAAAAAGTCAAAAATGCCTTGTTTTGAGGGCCTTCACTGACCTTACGGCAACAACTTACCACAAATTTAGCATTCACTTTGTACAGTTTCAACCTTCTATATTCCATATACAAAAAGAAAGTTGGAGTTAAACAGTTCCTGGTAAGAGTTTTGGCTCACGGCAACTTCCATGTCTTGAAAATCCGCTTAATTTTTCATGCCGCACCTTCATCTTTAGGGGTCCATAAAAACTAAACAACTCAACTTTAGAGCAAAACATTCTGGATTTGGTCTTTCAATAAGATAATAAACATCTGGTAATTTTTGGAAGAAAATCTGAGAAGTCATGAATCACCTCATAATGCTAGGCGTGAGTTTCTCAGATTCTTACTCTTAATAGCAAAACATAACTCAAGTCGAAATGTTTTTCACAGAATATAGTATGTTCAAATGTATGCCAGTTGGGCCTACTTCTAATATGGGGACTGGCTGGTTTAAAGTAAAATTCTCTGGATATTCAGGAGGAGAGGTCTATTCTACAGATGTTCCCAGCAATTAGATGAGGTTATTTTAACATACACTGAACTATTAATAACTAGAAGTCCTAAAGTTCAGGCAAAACATTGAGTTCTTGGAAGTTTCATTTGCAGCCTTCTCAAAAATTTATTTTCTTTTTCAAAAAAAAAAAAAAAAATGCATAATAGATACACTATAGTGCAAACTATTAATGTTTATTTATAGTTAGAATTAAATTAATTATTCGTACTTCATTAAAAATATCTTGACAGGGAATTAACATTGTGAAGATACTTAGAAAAAAGAAATTACTTTTAACTGCTTAAATTTTTTTATCACATCTTAAAAAGTAATTAAATTAAAAAGAACAATTTGATGTATCATCGTTTTCAAACTTTCCAGGTACTGCAGTAAAATATTTGCAGAGTTGCTGGTTAGTTAGAGATGGTAAATATTCTGACACCATTCAGAATACACACAATCATTTTCCCTCAGTCCACATCAACAATGATTTTACAATTATCCTAGTCGTTGGCCAATTTAGCTGAGATATCATTTCTGTTTATGGAAAGACAGCTCTTAAAGCAGGTTTCAACTGCTGCTTCTGTTGTAGGTAAATTCTTTTCTTGTGACTTTAATCCCACAATGCTTTTGAAACTTTTTGTCCTAAAAGAACTACGTGATTTCAGCCATCCAGAAAATAAAGACAACTGTTTCTCATTTTTTGCCAAAATTTTAAGTCTCAAAGATCAGCCAGTTGCTACTAGAAGAAATATTAAGTCTCCAACCACACCAAAAAATTGCCTAATTGGCTATCTTTCACGCAACCTCGAAACACTATATTAAAGAGCACTATTATAAATAAATTGTCCTCGTCATACAAGCTGATACACAAAGCAATGTGTTGGAAAATGAAAAAAATGATTTTTTTCTCTCTTTTTGGTTGCATTTTTGTGCAGAAAAAGAAAATAAAACTTTTGTAAAAACCTGACTTTGAAGGAGTACACTGGAAATACAGAGAACTTTGAATTGAAAACACTAAATTATTTTGGGAGTGGAAGAAAACTTTGAGAACATGGAATATTAGAGTTATGGAACTTTAAGTAATCAAGAGTTGATAGTAATAGTTTTACATAACCATGACATTAACTAATTAAACAGTCAAAATTTTCCAATGATATTATTGTACTCTTTTCTCTCTATAACTCAAACATTTACACTTAGAAAAAAACGTTGAGTTACGACTTCAGACACATGAAATACCTATATGGACATATCTGTCCCTCAGAGACAGAATAATGCAAGTCCAAAAATGGCGATTTTCACATTATTACTGCGCTGTAAGCAGAATATTTAATGTCAAATATTTATATATAACCCCAATATCGTTCAGCGTTAAAAAAGGTTGAAGAGGTCTTACGTCCAGCAGTTTCAAACATTCCACCGAGATTTGATTTGTTATGCAATAAAAAACAGGCACATCTATCTCATTAAATTTTTTACTTATACTTTAATTTAATAATTACCACGCAACTACTTGAATATATTCGAGAGAATTAAGACGGTCAGAATCCACTTTTATTTTTGAAACTATAATAAATACAATTTTATAATTTTTCGTGCAATTTTTAATTTTAGATTTTTGTATGTTTCAAAACGAATTCTAAACTTATATATTTTCATATGTACATGTATATTGTTATCCAATAAATAAATCATCAAAAAATATTAATTTATTTTTCTTTTATATTTGTATGGGGTCGTAAAGAAACTCGCAATCATAAAGGGGGTCGTGAATGACAAAAGTTTAAGAAGCCCTGCTTTATATGCATCAAAATATTTTGCGCTCTCTTGAAAAGTAACTAAAATGGACTTGCATTAATCTGGCTCTGAGATACAGATATAATAAAGCAAGAAGT
This sequence comes from Uloborus plumipes, assembly GCA_038373865.1. Taxonomy (NCBI): domain Eukaryota; kingdom Metazoa; phylum Arthropoda; class Arachnida; order Araneae; family Uloboridae; genus Uloborus; species Uloborus plumipes. The sequence goes on from JAXGGA010002534.1 coordinate 112,936, forward strand.
ATTAAATATTTTCTTTTATAAGTACAGTAAACTATCGATTATCCACTGTTCGTATTATCTGTGGGTCTCTTACGGTGGTAATTTACTAAATACAGAAAAAAGCGAGTGTGGTTTTTATAGCTTTTAAAAATATTTTTTACAATTAATGTTGTTATTTTAAGCTATAGTTTAAATGTATGAGCTGTGTGCATTTTTTAGTTATTGCATACACTAGGATAGTTTTTTTTTTTACCTATTTTTCTATTATCTGTGATGTTTGCTTATTCGCAGTTACTGCATTACCCACTTTTGCGGATAATCGGGAGTTTACTGTAATATTTTGTATTTCATAAAGCTAAAGAAATTCAACCAAATATTTATATGAATTTAATTATCATAAAAGTTCATAACACAGATAACAAACTTATTAGACACAGCATGAACACATAGTAAAAATAAAAGATCCATTAACAATTTTTTGCCTTTTTCCTCCCAGCAGATTTTGGTTTTGCATATTTAGCTTCCAAGTTCTTGATCATGTTGTCAAAGTCACTTTCTCTACTCTGAGCTCGCTTAGCTATGGCATTCACAAGGCTTTCTTCTGAGTCCACTCCTAATTCTTTTCTTATTTTTTCAGCTTCAACTGCATCCTTTTTAAACTGCAGGAAAAGGAAAATGCATCTTAAAAGATTTACTACTATTTTAGCACTAATAATTTAACAACTTTAAGAGCATAAACTGAAACTTCATAAATCGATTGATGCTCTATAAGATGACATATTTAAAAACAGCAAAAAAAAGTTTGTCTTACTGTTAGAATATTTTGTAGATATGCTGAACAATGTTCGACTGAACAACAACCTTAAATGTATTACAATGAAACTTTACGGAGTTAAAGCTGAAACTTACGTCAAGAGAGGCGACCTCTCAGAGAAATGTAAAGATTAGACTGCTTAAACTTTTTTCCCCATACAATAGTTAAATTATTAAAGATAAATAATAGATAATTATATATTTTTTTCATGCTATTAAGACATCAGAGCTTTAATAGCAAAAAATATATAAATAAATAATTTGCTCTGTTTGTTTTGAAAACACCCCTAACTTCTACATTCTATGGCAAAACGTATGGTACTTAAAGGATTGACAAATATATACCAAATTTAAGGCAATGACAGCACCACACACACACAACACAGACATGAGGTTAAACTATAATGAACCAATTGACCAAATTTAAGGCAATGACAGCACCACACTTACACAACAGACATGAGGTTAAACTATAATGAACCAATTGTTTGTCGAATGCTTTTTTGCAATTAAATTACTAATTGATTTCACTCTGTGAGGCTTAGCATTAGTTTTATTCCCTATGACTGGTAGATAGGGACTCACTAGATCTAAAGTTACTGTGGCATAACCAATAAAATTCACAAAAGTCAAAATTATTCAGGAGGAAAATTGTGTCTATGATAATAAATACATACCTGGCAACATGTCTACTTAGAAAATCTTACAATTTTTCCTACGAAATCGTACTGAGACAATAACCTATTTCTTAACGAAAATCAGACATTAAATAAGTTATTGTAATTATATCATGGTCACTTTCAGTAGTTTTCATTTTAATTGATATTTTAATTTTTCTTTATATTTTCAATTGAATAAATTCATTTCAGTGGCAATTTTCAGTGACGTATGTGTTAAATATAAGCATGCTGGTAAGAAAAAAAAGTATGAAAAAAAAATGAAATAAAATAAAGTAGTCTTCGGTAGTCATGTTAAAATAACTTCTAACCATCAAAAATGTTAAAGCAGTGACCAGATGTTAAAGGATTGAAATGTCAAGCAAAAGAAGCGATTTTACGAGAATCGCGGGTAGAATGTAAACATGTAAAATGTTAGGAAAAAATTTATAAATTATAAAAATAAATAATTAAATGTGACAACCTAAGGTAGCATATGTTAATGTAACCTAAAAATTTCGCAAATGTTAAAATATTTGCACGATGCAAAAGGATTGCAGTCTCAACCACGCGGACCAGTTTTCCGCGAAGTACGCGTTCAGTGCTGAAATATGACGAAGTTTGGGCTTTGCCTCGCGTATTAATACATGTAAATATTTATTCTAAAGAAGTTTAGTCGTTGAAATTTAGTTATATATGAAAAAAAAAACATTGGAATTGATGAAAAATCTGAAAAACGTACGATTTTACACCTTTACCGTATGATCGTACAAAAGGGCAAAAAAACGTACATTGTATGGCCAACATGTACAAGTTGGCAGGTATGTAAATATCATTGACAGTTTCTTTTTTTTTCCTGCACGGAAGAAGTGTTTACTTTTATTTCTTTGTTTCTTTGTTTTTAACAATTTCTTTCGGATTGTAAATTGTCTGTATTTGTTATCATTTCTGTATATCTTTGGAGTAAGACTTAGATATAGTTAATTAAAATACTGTTACAAATCTTGTAAATAGTTGCTGTTTTTCCTGCCTTGCATCATTTTCATTAGTTTTGGTTTTATCTGACGTCATGTTGCAAAAGTATCTGAAGATATCACCTTTATCACTTGTATACCGGCCTTGTAACGTTTTGTAGTTTTTACACTTGCCCTACATTTGATAAGCATGAAGACATTTTCGCGCTGAGTGTGTTTTTTTTTTCTTTTTATAGAAATTTCTTGAATGGATTATGGAAGTTATGAATGAACGTGATTTTGCTAGAATATTGTCGAAACTTCGTTCTCCAGTATAAATAGCTGGCAGTCAGTTAGTTCTTTTCAGATTTGATTTCTGGAGACTCGTTTTCATTCGCTTGGGCGAATGGTTGTTTTGCTTTTGTAATTGCTTAATTACTGTTCACATTAGATAAGTGGTGCTGAGTTACTTTTGAGAGTACAGTGTACTCTGCCGTGGGCAGGTAAACGGCAGTATCTGCAAAAATGAGTTTTCGAGATATTTGAAGAAACGCGTTTTTGATTTCCCACAAACATCTATGAAACATTGAACTTCGAACATAGGCGATACTATATGTTTATATTGATATATTTTTGGGGTAATCGATTGAATTTTGATTTTGCAAGCGCAGAGAGAGGTAAAGCAGATACTGCCGTTTACCTGCCCTTTTCACTCTAATTGTCATGCGGAATTGACTGGCAGTCGGCAGTAACTGCACAGTATGCTACTAAATGTCCAGTATTTACATATTCGATAACATGCGGAGTAGATATGTTATTACGAAATATATTATTGCATTGTGAATGATATGTTTCATTAAAAAATATACATAAATACTGTGTATCCACTTGATATAGATTTAATATAAACGAACGCGAAATATAATTAAAAATATAATGAAAGTGTATTGTATTATGCAAAATAGTATGATGCAAAACTTCTTCAGCTATTTCTTCTTCAGCAATGATTCTTCAGCTATTTTTACTTCCTTTTACTTAGTAAAGGAAGTATTGTGATCACAAAGAAAATTTCACTTAAAATTCGGTCTAAATTTTGATTTTGCTCACCACCATGAATGTTGTAGTTTTTTCGACCTATCAGTACATGCATATGTACCTACTAACATATAAACAGCCGAAATATCCTTTTCGACCATGCCCCAGTTGATTACGACGAGTTTTCTCGTGACGTCTGTATGTAGGCATGTATGTGCGTATGTATGTCTGTATCTCGCATAACTCAAAAACTATATGCCGTAGAAGCTTCTAGTTTGGTATGTAGGCTCTGCGGGTGGTCTAGTTGTGCACCTCCCCTTGTGGTTGCATTAGAATGTTCCCAAGGGGTTTTTTACCCCTTTGTGGGGTAAATCAATGTTAATTTCAATGCAGATTGAGTTATATGATTTGATGCAACCACTTGGCGATATATCGCCAAACTTTTGGTCGCCAAATGTTTGCCGCCAAGTTGGCGACAAATTTGGCGAAAAAATGATTTTTTTTTAATTTGGATTCAATTTGGCGCTATTGGGCACATTTTGCGAAAAATTCACTGAATCATGTTAAAATCGGTGATATTTAGAAAATAAATCATTGTAAAACATTATTTTGCATTGAATCGTGACAAACTGGGGGTGTAAATGTTTGAATTGTTATCTTGCTCACTCTAATGCACTATTTTAACACTTGAGGCATTTATTATGGAATTTAAACGTAAAAGGAAGTAGTGTGGCGTTCACACCAGATGTTTTAAAATTACTACAAATCAGTTAATGCTTTGTACTTTGCATCAAAACAAGAAATCACTTTGAGAAAAAGAGCGCTTGAAATGCTTGTTGTGCTGACGATTTTTTTTCATAGTACTATTGAAGATGTAACAGCTAGAGATTAAACTGCAAAAACTATATTCTGCTAGTATGAAAGCAACTGTAATTAAAAGAAAACAAAACAATGTAAATAAAATCATTTCATTGTTGCATTTTTGTTTGTCGTCTGCCAAGTTTGGCTTGTGTATCTTTGAAATCGTGAAAAATATTGTTTGCTAGTGGAGAGAAACTTTATTTGAAAGAAAAAAATCTGGTATGGACCCCACACTACTTCCTTTTACGTGTAAATTTCTTAGTAGATGCCTTAAGTGTCAAAATAGTGCTTAGAATGAGCAAGCTAACAATTCAAACATTTACGCCCCTAATGTGCCACGAAACAATGCAAAAAAATGATTTACAACGATTCATTTTCTAAATATTGCCGATTTTAGTATCATTCAGTGGATTTTTGCAAAGTAAAGCCAATAGCGCTAAATTGAACCCAAACTCATAAAATATTTTTTTTCGCCAAATTTGTCGCCAACTTGGCGATATGTCGCCAAATTGGCGTCAAACGCTTGGCGACCAAAAGCTTGGTGATATATCGCCAAGTGGTAACGCCAATTTATATCACTTAAGTCTGCATTGATATTAGCACTGAGTCAGCCCAAAATAGGAATAAAACACCCCCTTGGGAACATTCAAGTGCAACCAATGACCTCCCGTGACCTCCCATTAGAGCACCCCTACCTTCGCTCAGTTTAGGTACAAAGGAAAACGGTTTTTGCGGCTTGATGCAAGTTTTGCACAGCGATTCATATTATGTTCATCCTGCAGACATGCAGATACTGCCGTTTACCTGCCCAAAGTAACGAAAAATGCAGTTACTGCTAATTACCATTGGTTAAAAAACAGTTTTTTTCATCGGAAACCAAAAAAAGATGCTTGTACCATAAAACTAATGTTACATAGATTTCAAAAATGCAAAAAAATGAAAATCGAAAAATTTGCAGTTACTGCCCTTTACCTGCCCACGGCAGTACTGTTTGCTACCTCATTGCTGGATGTTTAGCAATTGTTTCCTGCTCCTATTGTAAATAGTGTACATACTTGTAAATAAATTTATAGTTACTTCCTCAAGATTGGAATGCTCATTTAAAGAAAGTTGAAGGTGCTACGGACTCGTAACAATACTTATTCTTCAAATCATAGATTAAGAATTTCTGATACAAAAGATGTTAATTTGACTGAATTCATCTAGAATATGGCTCCAATTTCATTTTGTATGTCTTAAAATATACATATATATATTTTTTAAATTAGCACAACGGCCGGCGCTTACACGAATCAAATCGGTTTATTCAATAAAGCTGGATTTTGTTGTTTATGGCGATTTGATTCATTAAAGAGGTTGATTTATTGACCACTGATTCAACTAACTAACATTCACAGTACTACAAATTTTTAACACTCATCTTTTATTAAATATTATTCTTCGACACATTCCTAGTTGCTTAGGTGCTTTTATTTTCAGAATATTGCTTAATGTTGTACAATATAACTGCTAAACTAATACATTTTATCCCTATGGCAGAAAGCTGCTGACACGGCGATATTGTCGCAGAATCAGGGAGACAGCATGCAGAAAGAAATTGTGATCGGGAGGGAAAAAAAAAACTATGAATTTATAGTATTAATGTTAACATTTTCAAGAAAGAAATTGGTTCTAGAAAATTTGTTGCAGAAAGCTGAAAAAAATTCTGCCATAAGGCATTTTATTAACATTTTAATACAATATAAATTTGTATGAAATAAAAAATCTGAAAAGATCGATGGAAATTTATGAAGACTAAATTTTCGAGTTGAAAAAAAAAAACTTCTCTGGAAATATATTTGACTGCTTTTTTTGCAATTTACTAAATCTTGTCATCAACTATAGAGCAGGTAAATTCTAAGAGAAAAAAAAAAGCTTTCAAAAAAAAAAAAGAGCAATGATTTAAGATTTGGCCACAGGGCCGCCACTACCAAAGATGGGGCCCGGTACCAATTTTAATGCCGGGCCCCCCATGGCCCCCCCTCCAATCGCATATTTTTATGCAGTCGATTCAGCATACTTGCAATTGTAATAAAAATGGAGAAAAATAATTTTTTTTGGAAAAACTTTTTTTTTAGTTACGAAAGTGTGCATCTGATTTTATTTTCACGTTATTTGTATCACCAGATGATTTTATTATTTTTTTTTACACGAAACGACAAGTTTGAAAAAAGAAAAACAATTTTTTACGTTTGGTTCAACAAACTTCAAAATTAATAGTTTGAAATTGCATTCACATGTAATATTGCATTGTTTAGTTGCTTATAACTGAATTTTTAAATTTTAATGTAAATTAAAAAACTGTAATTCGAAGTTTTTGTAAAAATAATATATTTTTAAATACAGTATCTGGATACAGAAAAAGTTGGATAACTTTTCATGTCTGAGATAAGTGTCCCCGGGCTACTTGATTCTTGTTCTTAAAGTGCAAGAGACATTTGTCAATGACAGTTTAGATTTGGTTTTACGTTTGACGAGTTTCTGTAGCTTTTGGAAAGCGGTGCATTTTTCTTTGCGCAAGCATGTTTCATTCATTAGTGTTGGGGGGAGTTTTCGGTGATCCGCCCCTGGA